>VZTN01005366.1:2009-61672 GCA_013400515.1 Erpornis zantholeuca | reverse complement strand
CCGGCCGGGCCTTTGTCCGTTCGGGGCCGGGCATCGCCCCGAGCCCTCCTCTCCAAGAGGGACGGAGCCCGTGCCGGTGCCGTGCCGTGTGCCGGCCGCCGCCTCCCGCCGGCGGTGCCTGGGGAAGGGGCAGCACTCCGCTGGGAAAGTTTCGGGAGGCTTCCCGGGAGTGCGGCGAGGGCGGGCGTCCGGAGGGGCAAGGTGCCTTCCGCGGGAAGCGGGCGCTGGAGTTTCAGGAATGGGAACGAAAGGAGTTAGGCAGTGCAGGAACTTCAGTAGCCAGGGTTTTGACCTGCACATGTCTGCAAAAAGAGAGCACCGGGAGCGGGATGCGTGCGGTTTGAATGACGGGATGGTCGCAGTGCAGCGTTTGACTGCTCGATCCTTCTAAATTGGCTCTGACCCTCTATAGCTTGCTATAAACTCGTGTCGGGATAGAAGTGGGAATGTGAGGCCTCTAAGCCGTGTCCCACATGAGGATTGCTGAAAAATCTTACAGTAGTAGCGGAGTGCTTTGTCTCCTATTATTGCCTTCATATGGTGGTTGGAAGGAAACATGAAGCAATGGGAAGTTCATTCTGACTCACTGTTTAGGCCCATGTCAGATGTCTTTAGCTTGTGGAATAAGTATCTGACTGCGTGTTAGACTCATCAGGTAGTCTTTGTGAGTATTTATGAAAAAAAGTTGAAAAGGATTTACGTTTGCTTCTTCATTTGTCCTTGATAGAGTACAACAGTCCGTTCATGCCAACAAATGTGCACATAGCTGTTGGGTGAAAATGTTGATTTTTCTGGTTGATTTGCCATTGCTGCTACAGTCCTGTTCATGCCAAGATACACAAACCTTTAGGAGTAAGGATCATCTCCATTTAGGTTAGTGGAACCACTCACGGCTAATGCTACTTGTGTGCTAAGGTGTTGAAATGAAGCAGGACTTTATGTATATGGAAACAGATTTAAATAACTTGTACTCCTGGCACACAGATGATTTGGTAGGTGATGGTGGTAGCATGAGGAAAAGCAGTTTTGAGAAATTAGACAACTTGGTAGCAGTGAGGGGGTTTTGTTGTTCTTGGTTGTTTGTATGAGGTTTTATTAAGAAGTATTATACTACTAGAAATATGTAAATTAGACTAAATTAAACAGGACTGAGTGTAGGAAAGACATTCAATGTCCACATCCATCCCAGTAATGAAACTGATGATTCATTCTCCTGTCACAAAAAATATTACTTGCTTCTGGCAAATGATTAAGTAGCATTTTGCAAGCTTGCTTAAGGCTGTATTTATAAGGATTACAAAAACAGTGAGCCATTGGCAATAGGTTGGCAAGACAAGACAAGTTTTAAGATGTGAACACCTTCAACTTTTGTCCTTTTCAAAGATGTTTCAGCTGAAAGGTGAAAAGCTGACAGACATGCATAATCATACCTTAATCAAAGTTGGAGCTGGTAAGTGGTGTATCTGTTTGCCAGCCACATGATAAATGAACCATATTTATTTCAAAATGAAATGTCAGCAGTTAAAACTCTGGTGTTCTTTGTGGGTGCAGCCAGGGAGCTCATTCTGCTCTCTGTGTTCAGTCATCTGATCTGTGCCATGTTCCCAGTAATGTCCACCCTTGTGAAGACTGTTTTGCAGGTATACTTGTTTCTCTAAGAAAATGCATGAATTTCTGATGGGAGTGCAGAATTTTAGTGTTTTGTCTTGAGTGTTTTAAATTACTCAAGTTGTTAGCCTTATACCACTTCCTTTGGGAAGCGATTCCCAAAGCTGAAAAAAAACTGTCTGAGAACTTTTCCTGCTGTTCTTTCTTCCTGATTCATGATTTCATTCCTCTCTCTAAACAATCCTCTCCGTATCTCTCATTGGGTAGTTCTGCTACAGTTCAGATTTGAAAAAAGCTTGTTTGCTATAACAGCAGCTCAGGCAGTAGACAACTTGGGTAGCAGAAAGGCAAACCTGTGAAGAGCTGTGCACACATAGGGTGGACACGTGCTGTGGTCTCCTTTGCCCTGAATATTATTCTCTCGCTGCTGCTGGTGCAAGTGCCTGTCAATTTTTTGTGAATCGTTGTCATGCCTGCCTTTCCACCCAGTCTTGATTTAGTTAAGTGATGTGATGCACACTTTGCTGTAGTTCTCCCAGCCTCTCATCAGTCTGCTACAGCCTTCGTGGTTGGCTGTGGCTCTTCAGCCGCAGGTACAAGGGCCTTCAGAAGCAAGGTATTGCAGTTGTGATTGCTCTCTTGATGGGACCCTTTGTGTAAGCCATCAGCAGAGGCTGCAGTTCTGCAGTGGGCTCCCTTTCGTTCTGGTGGATGGACATGCAGAGTCCCTGTTGTTCCTCTCTTGCATGGTGGCCTGGGTTTCTTCAGTGTGGACCTGCTGTTGAGGCTCGTGCAGCCTTTGCTTGCGCTGCTGCCCAGGAGGTGGATGTGTGAGCTGTGCTGCCTTCTCCAGTAGTTCTCCCCACATGGTGTGGGGAGTGGGTTTTGTGGAGGAAGGCTGGATGCAGCTTGCATTGGTGTGCCGGACCTTCCTCTTCCTCCTCGTTCCTTTCCAAATGTGTTTTGTACCCCTTCCATGTAAGATGGACTATTGTAATCAGTGACACATTGCACAAATGAAGTTAATTCAGTATTAATCACTAGCTTTAAGATTGCTCATGCCACCTTACGTGGCACTTAGAAAAGATACTGATTAGATAGATCCAGAAAAAACAGAATCCATACTTTGGACTAGCAGAGCCTATTCTGCCTCCTTTGCTTTTCTAGAACTTCAAATGATTTATTTTTTCCAACTTTTGTTTTAGGATGGCCAAACCCCTTGGCATCCTTTTAATTCTTAGGAGCTGCTATCAGGCCTCTGAGAGGGAATCTTTGTTGGGAGTGCCTTTTTTTCTTTCTTTTTTTTTTTTTTTTTGCCTTGCCTTTTAGGCTGCTTCTATTGGTAGAGCTCATAAAGCAATTACATAAATTAAATCAGTCTTAAAAATGTAATTAAGGCAGTATGTAGTTAGATTTATTTTGTAAGTGTCATTAAAAAGTACTTGCCAGTATGTGTACTATTCCCCTATGACTAGATTTTTAAATCAGCTGCTATGTTGTGTGCCCAGTAGAAAATTTCCTTTCTCCCAGCAGCAGAAAACTCAGAGTTCAGTCTGTGTTTTCCTGCCTCTCATCTCCCATCTATCTCATCTCCCATCAATCTACAGATTGTTTCACTCACCCCACTCGCCTTACTTTGAAGTCACGTTCTAATAGCAGCGTTCTCGCTGTCTGTTCTAATGTTGTTGGTTAGAGACTCAAGACTTTTCAGGCTTCTGTTCTGGTGTAGGTGTGCAGGGATGACTTTTAGACAAACACTTCTCAAAGCTGTACACGACAATAAGTTTTTGTTGTAGGGGAGAGTTAGCTGTTTTTTCTGAAGAG
The DNA here is from genome assembly GCA_013400515.1 of Erpornis zantholeuca. Lineage (NCBI taxonomy): Eukaryota > Metazoa > Chordata > Aves > Passeriformes > Timaliidae > Erpornis > Erpornis zantholeuca. The sequence continues at coordinate 58,240 of VZTN01005366.1, read as the reverse complement.
GATGTTTGTTTGCTTTTCCAGAGGGAGGGAGTGTCACAGATCTGTGAACAAATGAATAGATGAACAAATTCTGCAGTTCTGTCTCCTGGACAGATACTGACAGATTTAATGTCAGTGTCTGATTTAATCCTCCATTTGTGTCAGAAAAGTAAAATTTGTTGGATAGTTCTAATGCTGATGAATATTGTAATTTATGGTGGCAGATATGTTCTCCTTTTTTCTGTGTAGTTCCTCCTTGTTCTGCTGTGCTCTGTGGTGTATTGTGTTGCCAACTTTCTAAAAAGGATGATGTTTCTTGTCATTCGGTAACCACAGGGGACCACAATATTGACCAGTATCTGTCAGTTCTTGTGGTTATGGAGTTTCTGGGGTAGCCTACAAAGCCATTTTTGTGTTTACCCACAAATGGGAAGACAAATTCTATTTCTTTTTTTTTTTCCCTTTTGTTTTCTAATTTGTCCTGCATAGGTGTGGTCCAGTAACCTAACGTCCTAAAGCTGTAAGTCAGAATAAAATTATGAGAAGACTTTTACTTTGAACTTTTTTCTGTCCCACCCTGTGGATTATTAGTGCAAGTACCAGTAAAAATGATATACAGCTTCGGTAAGAAATCGTTGTGTGCTTTAGCTGTGTGAGTTTCTAACCCAATTCAAGACGCTTGGAACCTTGCTGAAGAGCTTCTTTTGGGTATGTTACACAGAAAATGAAAAGTCTGTCTTCTGTTAATGAAAAATGAGACACTTGGCACCTCATTATTCATCAGTAAATAGTATGAATGCCTTTTTCAGTACTAAGGGTACTCTCTTTAGCAGAATGTTGTTAAACATCTCGTATTTTTATAATAACCAGCTTATTTTACTTTTCTATTCACAGACTAATCAGAGTGGTTAGTGGGCTTCATGGGCTATCATATTCCCCCACCAATGGATTAGATATGTTCAGAGAGATGGTAAAGTCTCTAATCTATACCAAAATTTGTACATAACCAAGCACGTGGTAGGGGAATTAGCTTGATGAGACTATAATATTAATGTTTTCTTTTGCAAAAGGTGATAGAATTCCTACTTGTACTCATCTTTGGGGTATCACTGAGAAGAGACTCTTTAATATATTAGTGATTTTTTTGGCTGTATCTTTCTCATTTCTCTTTACAGTCATCTGCAAAATGGATTATGAAACACAGCCTGTTTTAAAAGCAGTTTCATGTGCTTTTTTTTCTTTTCCAGCAGTAACAACAAAATACCATTAGTATTCTTGTGGTTTTATTAGAGGGGAGAGTTTTGAGTAACAAAGCTGAGACGGGAATCTTAACTTTGTTTGCTAGTATGAGCTAAGAAGATACCGATCTTTCCTCACCATCCTTTTCATTCCTTTCTTTCTACTGCAGAAAAACTTTTGCGAATCTTTGTTAAATTAATGCAGTTCTCACATTTAGTCACATCATTAGACTATAAAAGTCTCTTTCTCTAAATTTTGGATCTGTAAGACCATGTTTAAGTGCAAGTTCCTCTTTATAATGCTCAGAAACCGCAACATATACAGTATCTAGTGCCAGTATTTTTTCCCCCAAATGATTGGCGTCATATTGTTAGTTCTCTTATTTCTGCTGTGTGTTTTGTATGAGATCACTTATGCTTAACTTAGTCCTAATTTTGACTCATTTAGTTGGTACTTTCTAGTGCAAAAGCAGGAAGAAGGGCTGTTGTTCGTATGAATTCTTGTTGTTTTAAACTATAAATTTCTCTGCAGTATTTACAATATAAAGAAGTACTTGCACGTAGTTAATTTTCTGTTACAGATATTCACAAAATCTTTTTAAACTTTGTAAATAAACAAGTAAAAGCACTTTTGATGTGGAAGCTGAATGGAACAAGAGAAATCTTTTGTCTTTTCTCATCCTTTGTGGTAGTATAAGAAAGAGTAATTATATATTGGGCTGAACTGAAACACTGAACTTACCCTCATTCAAAGATGACTGATTTGTGGTTATTTAAAAGAGAAGAAAAATAATTGTATTAGATTAATTTAAAAGGAGTCATTATTTCACTTAGGAAATGGTGATGAGTCAAAGGTAGTATCTTGGATATTAATGCGTACTTGGTCTCTGAAAAACAAACCTGAGACTGGGATGTGTACTTTGGGATAATCTTGCCCTTGAAGTAAATAGTGAGATAAGGATGTGTCCATTCTGCAAGGGGGAAAGGGGGATAAGCTGTAATTCTTGTGTTTCTTAATTTTCTTTGGTGAAATTGTAGTTTAATGTGTCTTAACATGGTGCTGACCATGAGCAGCGGCACCAAGAGTCACATCTGCCACTTGTGCAGGAAGCTGCTCTATGAGGCCATCTGATCTGTCCTCATCTGCTCTGGGTCCCTGTAGGCTGGCAAGACCTGCCGGGAATGGTCTTCCACAAAGCAGAAGATGCTCTCCCACTGAGCAGTGGGGTAATGGGAGTGTCCAGGAGCATACTGGGGATCATAGGAGGTCATTTGAAGGACCTGGCCTTCTAGTAGCTTGGCCGGCATCCTCAGTGCAAATTCAGCTGCTTAAGTATTAAATTGGCAACACCCAAGCTCCACCTAGACTCTGAGCTGTCTGGTTTCCAGATCTTGGGTAAAGAGGTTTTGTATAAAAATGAGTACAACTAAAAGGAAGGCCTGTTTCTGAAGTGGTGATAAATATGAAGAACATAATCTTTTTCAAATTAAATAAATGCTCTCTCCCAGGTGTCAAAAGATGACACATTTTTAGTAGTTGGTTATTGATAACTTCGGAATAAATTTCGTATTGGGATGACTTCTCATATTTCTATCACATCTTGGAGAGTGGAGTGGCTGAAGGCTTTGTGGTTGTCCAGTCAGCAAGTGAAATGCTCCCTCTTCTGTTAATGAAAAGGAGAAATGAGGAACTCTTTGCTATCATCATCCGCAAGGTTGGCCAGGGTAAGCGAGGTTGATGTGCTGCCAGTGTGTTCTGGCTGAGCTTTTCTCTTATTACACTGATGTTTTATTTTCTTGTGTATTAGGAAATTAGTTTTAGTGGGCTCAGGATAAAGTCAGGAATTACCTTCTCAGAGGTTCCTTTTGTGCTTTTGCAAGGTTGTATTTAGTGTGTTATTGTGCTCACTTTGTGATGCTAGGTGGAGATTGTTCCAAAGCTGAAAGGCATGCTATAGCCCATCTGCATAAAATCTAAGGCTTGACAGTTTATGAATTCTCAGTTTGCTGGTTTTGTGTCAAAATAGATTAAAAAACTGTCTTTCAGTTACATAGGAATATAACTTATGTGCATTTCCAAAACATTTGAAGGTGTAATATTTTAGAAGATAACATTTGTTCTTTGTTTTTACTGTGCAGTTCAAAAATGGAGAGTGATTTTTTGTGTTATTTCTGCCATTTCTATGCAAATAAAAATCAATGTGAGAAATAAATGTACAAGAACTTCAGTGTAATTTTTCCTGGGTGTGGACTTCAGCATAAAAAAGGAAACAGCAGATTTCCTTTTTTGGAAGAACATGCTGTACATATCAGCTATAGGTCATTAAAAACACATAATAAAATCAATAAACAGCAATAAACTTTTCTACCTATGTGCTATCTCCCTCCACTACACATGTTGTTTGCATAACTTTTCAAAAGCTGGACTAAAATGTTACACAGTCATGTTACAGATACTTTGTTTCAATGAAAAACTCAACTTCAGCTTTTAGGAATAACTATACAGTGTGAGTTTGCTGCCAGCATTTTTGCCACTGCCAGCTGACCAGTTTGGAGGGTGTTTGGATAGTAGTAAAAGAATTTGCACAGATACTGCCTCTTTTTGGTGCATAATTCACAATGCGTTTTCACTTTCTAAATTAATATCTGTATTTAATATGATTAACATTTGCTTGTAGCTGGAAGCAATTCTAATGCTGTCTCTGCAGAGTTTTAAAAAAAAAGAACTCACTCATTAGTGATAACTCAAAGCTCTGCAGCAGACAATTGGTTTTCAAATTTACCTGAATTTCATATTTTTTAAAATATTCCAGTGGCTTCTGAACCATGAATTCAACTAAAATTGTGTTTAATTTTTATAGGAACGTGGCTCTGCAGCAATTTCTACCAGCTGTAGGTCTCAACTGTTGCTTCTGCCTGTAGCTGTGCAGTTTCGCCACTCTCCTTGCATCAGTTGTGGAAGTTATAGGGCTGTACATTGAGTTACTGAAATAACTGTTCTGGGTATGAAATAGCTTGGCAAAAAATGAGTTTTCAGCTAGATCAGCTGTTGCAGCTGGGAGTCCACGTGCATTGCGAGGGACATGCTTTAGGGCCAGGGGAGGAACGGAAAAGCATGCAACTCATAGCGAGAGTGTGTGGCACTGTGGTAGTCCAGAGATAAGTTGGCATAAACTGCTGGGGCACCTCACAGCATCTGCTTGTGCCTGCTTCAGTGCTCTTCTGACTTGAGTAATCCATCTTAACTTGCTAGATCAGGTGAGAAATCACTCAGCAAGGTGTTATTGCTCAGCTTGTTCCACTGGCTCAGCTAAGAGGCGAAAGTGTCGTCTGCAGTTGGCACCAGAGAAATGAGGAGTGCAAAGTGGGGAATTTTAGGGTCTGGAGAAGTTGAGCTTTCTCCTGGGTTCACTAGTAGCAAACTGGTAGATGTGCTTGGCTGCTGTGAGAAACCTCATATTTTATTATCTTTTGCAATGCTCTTAGAAGCAGCCTGTGGACTCCAGGCTTAAAATCCTGCTCTGGAAAGCAGCAGAAGTGTATGAATTGGCAGATTGTTCAGGCCGGGACTGGTTTTTATGAAATAATTTGTGATGAGTCTGGGTGGTTTTGGGTTTGATTTTTTTTTTTTAAAGTCTTTTAAGGCTGAAGTTTTTGGTTTTTTTCCTGAGATTGGTGAGCTTTTTGCAAGCACTCAGACTTGGATCAAAATCTGTATGAAGTCCACTGTTCCAGTTTGTGCTTCTGCCTAGCCAGTTATCACTGCCGTTGAATTAATAATCATCATTAGTTACGTACACAAATATATATGATAAGCATATGAAAAATTAAATATCTATAGAATTAAATTATATTCAAAACCTCATCAATACAGATTTACTAGGCTGTATGTAGTTCTGTGGGATGACCAGTTTTTTATTAGTTCTGCATGATCATTTTTCTGGGTACTTACCTGTCATTAAAAAAATGTTGAGGACGAGAGTTGTTTCAGCACAAGTCTCACTCTAAATTGTGTTTGAATAGTGAATATGTAGTGAATCCTTTTAAAGCTTGATGTTAAATATTTGAATACTCTCTGTAAACATTATTTTATGTGCTTGCCATTCAATCTGAATTAAAATATGAACAAACAACAACAGACCTAAAATCCTTCAGTATTTTGTTTTTTGCTTGTGTTAATTTTTTTGGCTAATTTTTTCTGATAAACTATAAGAATAAAATGAGAATAGTTCCCCAAACTAGCTGGCTGTATTATAGAGCATTTATAAACAATTCGTCCAAGGTCAGCTTAGGATAATCGCCCATGACAGCCTGTATTCAGGCTGATTTAGCAGCAGAGAGCCCAGTGTAATTTTGAAGGACAGTCAGTCCATCAGCCTCGTGCCCCTTCTTAGAAGCTCTTTCCTCAGCATTCTTCTGTCCATGTGGAGGTCTGGTTTTTGCTGAGGCTTACAGAAAGTGGCTTTTGACATGGGGAGGAAAAGGGTATCTCAGGGTGCAAGTGGAGCTGTCTTCGGATAGAGGTTGGGGAGATCCCTGAGTGGTAGTGCAGGGTCAGAGGTTGCTTTTTTGGAGATGCTGCAGCACTGCTCATTCTTTCAGCTGCAGTTAGCTTTCATCTGGGTTTTGGCTGCTGAAACTGTACCCTAAGTGTTAATGATATCTCCTGGTGGGTGAACTCTGCCATGTAACTGATGTGTTTCCGCTGAGTTTGCTCTTTGTGGTGTGCCAGCTGCTGGCTTCCTGCAGTACCTGCAGCAGCAGCCAGCAACACATTTGCAATTGTTTTTTCTTAAAGGAATAGATGAGTGAGCTCTAGCATTTTACTTAGTAACATACTTGCCTCTGTTCTGCTTTTCCTTTAACAGAAAAGCTTGGATTAAAGTAAATTTATCCAGATGTGGTGACAGTCATGGAGGCAGTACAGCTTCGGAAGCATCAGTTACAGTCAGCTGTGTAAGAGCTATATTTATATGCTTAACCAAACTTAATTTCCCCGTGTGGATAAATGTGAGGTTTAAGTTGCACAAAATTAAATAGTCTCTTTATAGGAGTAGTACGTGGTGCAGCATGTGCAGGAATTTAATACTACCCCATGACAAAGACCTCCAGGTTTTCTACTAGTATGGCTTAAATCGTTATATGGCATTCCTAATTGTCATCTGTCTGTGATGGAAATGCTAAGCTTAGGAAAGAAGTCTTGTAGACTGGAAAGAACTATGTAAACAAGTTAAATATTCAGTTCACACTTTCTTCTGCCAAAAAAAAAGGTGTTACATTTAGACTAGAAGAGAAATTGAATTATTATGGCAAAAGCAACTGATGGTTGTAAAAGCATTTGAAAGGTACTGAAACAACATACTTTTCAATTCTGTTTCAGTCACTGTTGTGTGAAGAGATGCTTGTAATAATGAAAATACTGAAATATTTGTTACAGAAAAATGCCTACTGATAACAGTGAGGTTGGGTACAGTGATAATGCTTAAAAATTTTTGGAGACAACATGCTTTGAGGCAGTAAGGTTGTGGTGTATTTGAACTATCGGAAACTAATGTTTGAAAGAGTATGGAAAAGGAATATTTTTAACAGTGACAAGTTTTAAAGGGGAAAAAATTACTTGTTTTTGTTATTGACACATGTCCTCATTGTATATTTATCCTTAAAGAGGAAGCTTTCTAGGTGTGCGTGTATAGAGGTGCTGTAGATGCAGCAAACGCTTTCAACCACAGTATCAGCAGCAATGGGCTTGGTGGGTTAGTGGTTTGGGCTTGGAGAGGTGCTGCCTCTGCAGGATGCTTGCACACCAGCATAAGCTTCACAGGAACAGGTTTTATTATTTTGTCCTTTCCTAAAATTCAAAGAGCTTCATAATGTCCTTGTAGGAATGTCAGGTTTCTGTGGGCTGGATGCACCAACATGGGATTTTATAAGCACAACAGTTTGAGAAGTGTAGAATGTAGAGCAGGAAGTAGTTTTAAACTGGATTGTCAGAGAAAGACGTAAATGTTCTAGTTTCAACTAGGTGCTAATCAACTCTTAAAACATGTTGCTGGTGTTTTAATAAGATGTAGCTGCAAGCCTCTCAGTGTTCTGCTGGAGAACATGCAGAGTTGTATTTCTCTCCTAATTTAGTGTTGAACATAAAGCACAATACACCTGTTTGTTGGTCTAGTTTTCCAAAATACAGTTGTCAGAATTTACACTATAAATTGCAGTTTGTGGATAACTGCCTGGGAAAAAATACTGAAATAAAAAGGAATATTTTCATGTGAAAGAGCACCCAACTTGTCTCTTGAACAGTTTCCTATATGTGGTCATCATGCACAGGTTGCTTGTTCTCATGAGCTGTGTCTAAGTACTACCTGCCTTTCAAGCATTCAGATGCTTTCCAAAGCAACTCCTAAAGTGTGGAATCTTGGTTTGAAATTATGATTCAACAGGTCAAGTAGATGTTATCCAAATAGTCTCTATGTGTGCATTAGAACCAAGCCAAGGACAAGGATGGGTAATACAGCGAAGTGGTGTTCTCAAATTAATAATGATTTGTGGTATGGTAGTACTGTGAAGACCTAGTCATGAATTACAAGCTGTCTGTGCATGGCAGTGTGTACACACACAGTTTGAAAAAAGGTCCTTCCTTCAAAGGTGGTGCTGACTAAGCAGTGTTAGTCCTAACTGCACCACAGTGCTCTCCAAAAAGCATGAGAACAAAGGAAAGAGATCAAGGTTGCATTTGGGGTTTGCTGACTAGAAAGGTGAAGACTCTTTGTCAGTAGCTGTATCTTCAAGTTGTCCCTGTGCATCTTTTTCCCATTCTTTTACTGTCTGTCACCAATTGTCAGCATTGGTTCTGAAGCCGAAATATTTTATGAAAAGACAAATCATGATGTGATTCTTGGGCTGTCCTGTCTAGGGCCAGGAGCTGGACTTCAGTGATCCATGTGTGTTCCTTCTGTCTCAGAATATTCTGTGAATAAATTGAGTGGGCTTTAGCAGCACTAGACTTCTTTACAATTTGCTATGGCACCTGTTTTTGCTTGTGATGAGTAGTATTTCGGTGTGCAGCGAATTGCAGGAGTTTGTCATTAAGAGAAATTATAAACAGATTTTGCTAGTGAAAACACTTAGAGAAATACAGTGAAACACATACAGAAACACAATGAAATAAGGCATGATATGTAATTTACCCTGCCTTAATAAGTTTACTATGTTCCATAAAAGTCTACATTCCTTAGGCTTTTCCTGGTTTTCCAGAAGGTCCCTGGCTGCCTTTAGTTCCTTGTCTTTAGTTCCTTTTATTCACTTTTAACTTAAGTCCCTAGAGAAGTCCATATAGTTTGGATTGGTCTGCAAGTAGAGAGGGATTTCAGCCCAGTGTGCAGTGGTCAGAGTCGTCACCCACAACACAGAAGGTTTGCAGACGAGGCTCTCTTACGTGTCTGGGTGTGAACATACATCTGTTTCCCTTCCGTTTCCTTCAGGGTAGAGCATTTGGTGAGAAAGAAATAATGTTCATACTTGAAATCATGAACTCAGGTCTCTGCTTTTTCTCGTGGACAATATACTGTAAATCTGTAAATATTACAGGGAGCAGGATCTGGAAGCCCACATATCTTTTTAGCTACCTCCTGCCATGAGAGTCCTTCAGTGGGTAAACTAGAGACAAAACTATCAGCTCGTTTTCTGTCTCTGTGCCTTTTGTTCTGTGTGGCAGCTTTGGTTTAATTAAAGTTCTTACTAGTGTATCCTGTAGGATGATAGAGCATTCCCAGGAGATGGGAATGCAAACCCTTTAGAGCTGAGGAGGGACTGGAGCCCAGTTATCTTTCTTCCTCTGTATGGCACAGTACTGTAAAATACCTGGGATCATTACCACCTTCTGTCGTCTGAACTGGATCTACTGCATTTTATCTTTCTCAGTGTGGAGAGATGTCAGATACCACCAGAAACTTGATCATCTGCAGTTGTTCTGAAATTGCTACCTGTATTTTTTCTGATTATAGAGGAAATTTATGTCTTCCATGAAGAAAAATCTTCCCCACCCTAATTCCCTGCAGCCAGGCACCTAACTTGGGGAGATTTGTTTCCATTCCATAATTCAAATCAAAACCAAAAAATACTTTGCATAAAAAATACCCAGTTGCTTTTCATTCCATTATTTAGAACTGTCAGTAAGTTGAGAGCTCCTATGAAACCCAGGAAAAAATATCAGTAAATTCTATATAAAAGCAATAATATGGTCAAACCATGTGAGTGCTTGTGAAGTTAGTGATTCAGTCTTGGAGCAGCTGTGTCCTGTAGAAACTAGCAAACACCCCATGCTCTGGGGATACGAGATGATACCATGAACATTTTCATGTATTCAGCTGATGAGGCCATGTGATGTAGGTGCCCATGCTGGGATTTCAGCAAAAGACACAAGGTTATTTTAGAACCTAACACTTACTGATTTTTTCCACTGCATTCAGTCCTTTTTAGTGAATTTTAAGCTACTTGATTTCTTGGGAAATTTTTTAGAACTGTATGAATAAACCGTGGGTAGTAATGTAGTGTAACTCAGAGTCTTAGCCGTTTTGTTACTCTTCGTGTTTGTCCACCTTACTGGGCACGGGCGCGGGGCACAGTAATTTTCATTACAAACTTGTAGAATTGTGATATCTTTTCTCATGGTTTGGGCAGGAAGAAATGTGTATTCTCATATTTTTTTGGACTCCCAACCCTACAGGGGAATCTTCTGAACTAACTGTGACATAGACTAATTGTGGCAGGTAACCTTACAGAGCCATACTAGAATGGAGGAGCTGGTCTCCCTAACCTAAGCAGAAAATCAGATTCATGTAGATTTTAACTCTCTTGTAATTGAAACTCAAGTCTTAACTGGTTTATTATATATAATTTTAATATGTGATGCCCTGCTGAAACAGTGTTTATGGAAGCAATCCTCATGAGTATTTTGATACTTGTTTTTACTTAGAAGTAATTGACAGAAGTTAAATCCAATGTGAAATACTGTTGATTCTTTTACGCTGTAGCATCACAGTAGCTGAACCGGTTATGCCTTAAGGTTTTCTCAGGAAACATTTTGACTAAGCAGTCTTGATGTACTGAACTTTTTGTGTAAAAGTTATTTCAGTGCTAAAGAATTTTTTATTTCACACTTCAGTCTGGGATAACATCCCATTCTTTCCATATTACTGCAAGCAGTTCAAAACCTGCTGTGTTAACATCTGTGGAGTTGCCAGGGGCAGAAGGAGCATCATTGTCTTGAGCCATGCTGTGGGTAGGCTGGTATGTAGACAGGCTGTTGAAGGTGAAGGAAGGCTTACTTCTAGCATTGCCGTTTGGATAGGTGTGCTGCAAAGTCCTGCTCTTGGGACTGTACTTCTGTTGTCCGTCTTGACTTTTCCCATCAAATTCACTTTCCCTACATGGCCATACTTTGCTAGCTCATCCCTGATGATGCAAGGTTAGGAGCTGGGCCTCTGAAGGGCAGCTGTCACATGGCTGGTCTGCATCCAGGGAACAAATAGTTTTGCAGGCTGAGTTAAGGATTGGGTTCTTTGACTGAAATTTTTCTGGCAATTCCACCACCATTGTTTATCCCAAATCTCCACTTGTTTAATGAAGAATGCATTATGTAGTTTCTTAATGGTGGTCCTGGAATTTACTGTGCAGTGTATTCCAACTATACTTTGGTATCCCATTAACACTGATTAAGTAAATAAGATAGCTGTGAAGGTCATAAATTAAGTCATTTAAGACTTGTGGGAAAATCTATACCACAGACTTGGAAGCTTTAATCAAAAGTAACTCCTTCATGTAAAATTTCTTTGTACTAGTGTCTTACTGAACAATATGCTTCTCTCAACACAAAACAGCAAGATACCATTTTACTGCTTTCTTTTATAGTGAATTGCTTCTTTACAGTGAATAGTCGTACAAGCAGATATGTTTAGAGTCGTTGCATGTCCAGGCAAATTGGAGATTGTAATTAATGACATCTGCTGTGGGAGTACTGCTGTCAAGAGTATTTGCGGGTCATTGCTAGAGGTTTGTAATGTCTGTGTAATTGCTGTCCCATGTCACAAAGATTGTTTGGTTTCTTCAGTCCCTTCTTCCCCCCCCCCCCCCCTTTTTTTTTTCAGAAATGTCAATGGCATTCATTTTGCCAGTCCATAAAATTCTTACTGAAAAGTATGACCCTCAGCTAATGCTGAGAAGCCTTCAGGAGGGAGGGAAGAAGGAACTGTTTTAGCAGAGTAGCCATCAAGTCCTGAAACAGGCATCTCCAGAGACTACTTCATTCTGCTTATTTTAGAAACATGTCTCTTCCTGCTCCTTTTTTAACCAGAGCCTTCATGCCTGGGGGTGGGGGCTTGGCTGTGTGACCAGCATAGTCCAGCACACAACCACAGGCTGTGGCTGAGCAGCAGGAGCTTTTGCTTCCCTGCCCCCTCCAAGTTCTCTTTTTCTCCATCCTCATCTCACCACTTCTGCCACACCAGGATAAGCAGTTTTGTACTCAGGTGGAAGAATCAAGACCCTTTCTGTGTTGGATTAGTTTCAGACAGATCTTTTCTTGCTCCAGCTCTCCTGGTGGCCACAGTAATGCTGCCATTGATCAAAAAGGAATGCAGTAAGAATAATAAGCCAGGAGATTGATTAAAAAGATCAAATAATCAACAAGGAGGATGGGGCAGCTCTCAAGTGACTTTCCATCCTTGCACTACATGAAAGTGGCTGTAAACATCCGCTCTAGGAGGAATCAATTCTGTGCGGCGTTTCTGAACCAAGATTTAAACCCACGAAAACACAGCTCATGCAAAGAGGTGTCAGGCTGCGGGAAGCGTGCACGTGAGTCCAGAAGTGTGAGTTGTGTATTCATTTCTAGGTTTATAAGTGCAACTAGAGTGGTGTGTGGGGATATGAGTAAGTTGGCTGTCTGCATACTGCCTCAAAAAGGTGGCGTCTGCACAACTTACTGCACACTGAAATGTTTCCCCTGTGGTCATTGTGTATTTCAATGGAAAGCTTTGCAGCAAGGCCCAGTTCAGAATGCAGTAGGAGCAGATGCCATGTAGTGTTTTCCTTTGCTTGCCATCACCTTGGTGGATACTGGATTACTGGGTTAGATGAGGAGCAGCTCAGCCTTCAGAGGGGCATAACACTGCAGCAACCTAACATGTTGTTAATATTGCTTTAATATATGTATTAATTGTGGCCTGTGGCAGTGCTGAGCTGGAGAGTGATGAGAGGACAGCAGCACAGCCATCAGTATTTAATTTCAAAGGAATAAATGTGCGTATAACTCTTCTTTCCTTGATCCCATTTGCCCAGATAATTTTCTGCAGAGGTGCTATTGCCATTCTAATAAATAATTTTAAAAGACTTCAGTACTGCGGAGTGGTTAATTTCTAAGTATCTTGATGATTAGCAGAACCTGAAAGTTCTAAATACTTAATTTGCAAATTCAAAATTCTGTGGAAAACTAATCCTTCCTTTTCACTTGAGTCCCTCATTTCAAATTAAAAGCTCCAGAAATTTCCATCAAAGCTGATTTTATGAATAAAAAATTTTCTTCAAGCATTACTGTTTGTCAAGACAGCAAAAAAAAAACAACTTGGAAAGCAATGAATCCAAACATTCAAGGTTATGTCCATGTTTGTTTTCCTAAAACATTTAACAAAAATAGAGTATGGTTCACAAATATGCAGGAATAATTTTAAAAGCAGTTTTTCAACAGCACACCATTTGCAGCCTTTTAAAAAGGATCCAAGTGGTGATTAAAGAGATATTAAAGAGATATTAAAGAGATTTCGGTCTCTTGGCTTTGATCTGCTTTTTTTCGGGGAGAAAAAAAACCCTGCTTTTTCAAGGATTCTGGAATATTTTTCAAGGATTTAGAAGGGGGAGAACAAGTATAATAGGAAATAGTTAAATGTTGAGTAAAAATATTAATTTATTTCTTGTAACAAGTGGGGTCTTTTTTCTGTTGCAGTCATCTGTGGTTGAATACTAACACGATGTGTAGTTGTAGCTCCACCAAGGGTTTCCAAAGGCTTCCTTTGGCTGTCCAGAGTACTCGGGAGTTACTTGTCCGGGTTTATTCCGTCAGTTGGAAAACCTGCAAGGGGCAGTTCCCGGTGCTGACCGGGGCCTTGCAGGGAGCGCATCTGGCGCTGCAGCGGCCGCCAGAAGGGCTGGAGGCCGAAGCGTGCCTTTGCTTGCCTCGGACAGCACTCAGAGCTGCAGCCAAACCAGCGGATCTCTGCTCGAGTGTTCCCAGCCCTCGGCAGCTGGAAAAGCTGCTAAGCTGGGGAGGTAAAGGAAGCGAGCTGAGCTGAGCTGAGCTGAGCTGCGTGCGTCGGAGGGCAGGCCTGGCTCCGGGAGAGGCATTGGCGCGGCCATATATGGGAAAGGACATTTTCCGTGCTAGCTTCGCCGGGAGGCTGTGCCCAGAGCTGCCTTCATCATGCGGGTGCATTTCCACTGGAACGTTTCTCTTCCAAATGGTCTTAATCATAGCTTTAGCACTGCGTCACATCTTTGCTGACTTATTTATATAGTCCCTGTGGACTTGCTGTGCATCCACTCTTGGTCTGCCCTAAAAAGGTGAACTGTTTATCATTTTCTCATCTAGGCTGACAGAAAAGACAGTACTCAACTAGTGCCAGCACCTTGGCTTTTTTCTTATTGAAAATCCCACCCTGTTCTGGGCTGTACTAAAAGCAAAACTGCTTCTCAAGTAACAAAATATCCTTTCACTTGAGAGAAGCAGGGTTTGCTGAACATAACATACCTACCATTAAACCAGGAAAGAAGGAATCTAAAAGTTGAGCAACCTGGTAAGGCCTTGCTGTCCAGGCTCCTACTCTGGTAGGTGAGCTCCTGACCATATAACCACTGTCTTTCCTAGCCTTGGTTCAGTCCCTTCGTCTGTCTTCCACCTGCTCGTGTTCCTGAGGTCACTGTTCCCCTCTGATCAAGGTTTGTGGTTGCACAGGTTGAACTTACGTGATCACTTAGAGAGGGGCTTAATGAAAGAGTGTTTCTGGAAGAGAGTTTTTGTGAATGAAGGACCAGTCACTTGCAGCAATGTGCAGAGAGAAATTGGAGTTGCATATATGCAATAAGTAGTGCTCAAAAGTTAAGTAAGATATAATTCACAGTTGATTTTTTTCCTTTTATTTTAACCAGTAATTTCTTTTGTGCTTATGCATAACATCTATCAAAGTAATTCAAAAGCATATTCTCTTAATTCTCCTGTCCTTCCTGTCCTCTCACCATAGCATCCACTGAAGAGTGAGCCAGAATGATTTATCCAAAAAATATGAACCATCTAAGACTGTTGTTGGATGCAATTTGTTAGCAAAGGGTTGGCTTCTGTTTGAAACTTTCCCCATCAGATTTTGGAGCGGCCATCCCTTCTCTGATAGGTCTGGCTGGATGTGCAAAGTAACAACTGTGTTTCAGCCCCACATCAGTGTGAAAAAACCAAAGCTCAACTGCTGTACTAATTTGAGCACTGCTTATTTTGTTGATAATTTATATGAAAAATAGTATGTCTTCTAGAAAAACGACACGTTCATTTTAGGAAATCCTGCCACATTCACTTTTCCTTGGCTATACTGCAAGATATTTTTTAGAGCAAAAAGTTATTAAGAACATTTCTGTTTCCAGGATGACTGGAAAGGCTTTAATTAGCAGCAAATTTTAGGATATCCGTGGAAACTAGCTGTTACCATCTAAGTTCTCAGAACTCTTATAATGAATAAAAGAGAAATAGAGTTTAAAATATTATCAAAATTTAAAAATGTGACAACTGACCCTGCCTGACTACTTGCTATTACAGTAGAAAATTTTTTTTAAAATTTAGCCTTTCATTAATACTTATAGCACTGAACAAAGTGTTTTTTTCTTTGATATGGGTGGTATCCATAAATTTTCTGTTTTCTAAAGAAGAAAAAAATAGGGGTAAAGTTAATGTCAGGGATGCTCTGTGATGCATATTTTGAGAGGAAATTTCTAGTTTGGTGTATAAAGTGCAAAGTTAGTCTGTGAAATGCCCTTTGAAGACTCCGAAAAAAAATGTTTTGTAAAGGGCCTTGGTGTTTATCTTGAAACAGAGATGTGAAGAACCTCTGTTTCCGTCCTGTATTGCTGTGGTATCTTTATTTAGAAGCCTCTCTCTGATAATGTTCAGAGCATAAATATTTTTTTATAAGGTGTTAAAAGATTGGTCTTCACTTCCTTGCAAGTGAAGAGCACTTCCAAATTTCTCATAGCTTGTTGGTTTACCTAGCATAACAGCATTTCAAAATAATGTAAGAAGCTACACTGTTTGATGTCTTCTAAATACAGTGTAGCCCCCAAACATGGTTTGTATTAGAGCAAAACTGTCCAGCTGGTGCAACCAAGATAATTTGATTTACATTTGTTCCCTGTTCCTTGTGTCCTCTGAAACACAGTTATATGTCCACAACTTCATGAAATTTATTTTTGCGCTTACTCATTACAGTAAATCATCCAATTTGGTTTTCTGGTTTTGTCTTCCAGACTAATTTCAAATTGCTCACATGTGCTGGCGTCCTCTGTTGCTTGATATGGCATGGATTTGCTCAGCAGGGTAAGGCACTTGATTGCTCTGCAGTACTTTAATGCTGCTTTAAAACTGGATCTGTTTAGCAGTTATTTATGTGGATAAATACATCCTCACTAGACAAATTCTAGTCTAGTGGCAGTAGGTCAGTCATATCTCATGTTAATAACCTGTTTGTAGTTGGAACTTAGTTTACAAAGCCAGAATGAAACAAAGTGAAATGCTGTTGTTGTAAACACCTCTTTATAAATGAAGTGACGGATTTGTGTTCCTTGCTAGGTGGAAGTGACTGCATAAAAGCTAATGCAAAGTCATGTGGAGAATGTATACAAGCAGGACCAAACTGTGGCTGGTGTAAAAAAACAGTAAGTGTTGCAGAATTCTTTTTATGGTTTGGTTTTTTCCCGTGGTTTCAAACTTTAGTGAATATTTTAACCATATAAAAATGTCTGTTTTCATTAATAGCAGTTTCCTTTAGTTCTTTAGTTTGGTACTTATTTGTATTTAAAAAATCAAATACTGTGATTTTGTGGTTTGAGTATAAATGTTTTTCACAATGTGTTTACTTCTCCTTTTCTAAATCCTATGTGTATACAGACCCTATAGGCTGTCTCATAGTTACTTAAAATGACTCCAACATAGAATCTGTCTGGGTATGCTTAATTATATTTTTCTAGTGACATTAGAGTAAGAGCTAATTGTAGACAGATGTAGGTGGAGTACGGAAAGAGATTGAAGGGGGTTTTTCTCCTAAAAGAAAGATTTCCAAATTTTAGTTTTCTGTTGTTGGTAGACTTGAGGAGTGGGAGATAGGTTTGTGTGGGTGAGTGGTTTGTTTCATTATGAAACAAAGAGTATTTTCTTAGGTTAAGAAAAATTAAGTTCAAGAAACTGCAAAATATAAGATAAAAGCAGTATGTGCTAATGTATCATCTTCAGATTAGAAAGAAAAGAAAATCCTTTTTATAGCCCTTCTTTGGTATGTTATCAGAAATAGACATTTTCCTGTTTCTTGCTAGATGATAATGTATCTTTATTTCTACATGCTACCTACTTACTATTCCCCAAACCAGTGTATAAACTTGCAACATTTAATTAAACTGACTAATTTTATAATTTGGCCCTGAGCTCTCAGATTTCTTGTAGGTCTGTGTCATCAAAAACCAACAAGCTTTAGTATGCATTTATTTATATACATATTTTGGAGATGGGGCAGAATCAGAATTGCCGAGTTTATCAATTAGAAGCCTTGTTTATTTACATTCGAGGTTAAAGCTTTTTTGAGGTTTGAGGTAAGGATGATTTGTTCTGAATAAAGCTAAGGATTGGTTTTGCTTATGGGTGTTACTTTTCAGATTGAATTTGCCCAAAATAAAAGTTGTCTCTCTGACCTGCTCTATCAGCATATAGCTATTGCTTTGTTGTGGAGTACCAAGGTACATTTATATAATCTTAATTAAAAAGGAAAGAATGCTAAAAGCAGGATATATAAGTAGGTTCACATTATCGGCAACTATGTGAAAATGAAAGATTTTTCCACTTGCAGTCACTTGTAGAATAGCCAGTTTAAACAGATGTCCCACTTCTGATGGAGGTGACATTGGGCTTTATTTTTCTTTTTCATCTTATTTATATCTTATACACAGATAAGGATAAGTAGATGCAAACTCCTGGAGTAAATAGTAGTCACTGAATGTATTTAGTATCATTCAATATATTTCAAGACCATGAGTTTTATTACTGAACTTTGAAAAAAAAAAAAAAAGATGGAATCATTGTAAGAAGAGCAGTTGTGAGTAGAATTTAACAACTTGCTCCTAGCTGTAAACTTGACACTCTTTTGCTTGTGTTTTCTAGGACTTTTTGCAAGAAGGAGAGCCAACATCTGCCCGCTGCGATGACTTGGCAGCACTGAAGAGTAAAGGCTGCCCTATAGAAGATATAGAAAATCCCAGAGGCAGCAAACAGGTGCTTGAAAATAGAGAAGTAACGAATCGTAAGAAAGGTGCTGCAGAGAAACTGAAACCAGAAGCCATTACACAGATCCAGCCACAGAAATTAGCCCTGCATCTAAGAGTTGGTAAGGACAGTTCCGTCCCACTTTTGGGATGATTTTTCTGTCACCACCATATCTGCATTTTTTGATTTGAATATGTAACCATTTTGTTACAGAAATGAGTATTGTTCAGATAATGTGAATGTTAGCAAAGCCATTGAGTTCAGCTCCAGGTGTTCAGATACTCCAAATACTGTTTGATTTTTACAGAAGATTAGGTATTATTGCTTGTTTTATTTTTCCAATGGAACTTAGGAGAAAATTGATACAAAATGGAATGATACATATATCAGAAAGGTTAAATTGTTTTGTTTTCAGTGTTTTGTAGTTGATTTTCTACAATGTGCTTCATGGGATGAAAGTAGAGGAGTCAGCAAAAGCTTGAAGTTAAGTTATGAGAGCATTTCCTTTTGCTTGAAGTACTGCTGTTGCCTGAAGTCTGTGTCTGAACAAAGTGGTTTTGTAGTTATGCAGCACAATTTTTGGATTGCTATGTAAAACACCTTCCAGAGGATAAAGATATGGACACTGGACCACAGTAATGAAAAAATCGAAGTAGTTGTGTACCATTCCTAGCCCCTAAAGAGACCTTTATCTCGTTCAGGTGAGGGTGGCAGGGAGGAACAGGGCTAGTGGGCCACTTGAGCACAATGGAGATTGTCCTTAAGGAGAGTTCTTAGGTACTGCAGACAAATTGAACAGCTGCCTTGATTTTCTTGGAACCAGAACCTGTACTTGGGATCAGCTGCTTGGTGGTGGTTGCATTAATAATTGGAAGGTGATGTGAAGCAGGCTCAGCATGATGTGGAGGGGAAAGTAATGAAAATTATTTTGCAATTTTGATATGGCTCCTATTTGTTTCTAATGTGACCTTTTTTGCTTCAAACCAAATTATTGTTCCTCTGTTGACACAGAAGTTTCTTCATCAGAACATAGCAGGGACCTGGGCAACCAGAATCTAATAACCCAAAAGATTATTACTCTGTTTATAAGCACTTTCCTTGGTATAACTTCTCTGAGAGACTGTGTATTTGCAGAGGGGAATACTTGCTTTCCGTGCAGGCTTTTTGAAATATTAGCTAAGGAAAATGTAAACAGATTTTTGTGGTTGTTTTCTGTTTTATAGCTTTTTTTTTGCTTTGTTTCTTTGGGGTTTTTTTGTGGAAACCGTATTATATAGCTGTATGATCCATATGCTATTCACTTGCCCATTTAATGGTTTTCTCACTTTACTGATTTTGCTGATGTTTAGCAAATGTTTCCTAATTATTAAGCAAACTTAAGCAGCAGCAATTAAGTTGATTACTACAATTTAAGTTCAATGACTGAGGGGAGCAGGAAATCCTGTTGATTCTATTCCTTATTTCATATATATAGTAGGCAAAAGAATATTGTTCCATTTTCTGGGAAAGGGGGTGTGTGGTGTATGTGAGTAATCCATCTGCACTGTCTCAGCATCAGAGTGAGGCTGTTCTTCTGTAGGCAAAATGCAGGGTCTGGGTTTACAATCAGAGCAAATCAGTGCCATTCTCTCACTGCCATTTCTGTGGTCTGAGCTTGGTAGATGCAAAGTAACTTGCACTATTCCATCCAGAACTAGTTTTTCTTTTATAAACCTATTAAAACAATGTGGTTTGTTAACTTCTGAGAATTATTGAAGTCATCTTGGATGAAAATAGATGTTGAAAATTTGTTCTATTAGGTCTTACGGGAACCTTGTTAGAATGATTGCAAGTATTAAGATTTGAAATTGCAGCAACTACAAGAAGCTTGGTTTTTGGCAGGCTAATATTTTCTGGTGGGAGATAAAGTACCTCAGAAATACGAAGTTGAACATTTGAAAGAAACGCTTGTTGACATTTTTTAATCCTAATTTGATGTTGAACATTTCAGTTAATGGGAGAAAAAAATTGCTTGCCTCTAATTCAAAACCTTCATAAGGATTTACAAACCTTTCCTTAGAAAGGCATTTTTCTTGTCAGTGCAGCTGAGGAATTTTTAATGTTTTCTGTTTGTTGTTTAATCTCTGCAACAGGGGAACCCCAAACATTTTCATTAAAATTCAAGAGAGCTGAAGACTACCCCATTGACCTTTATTATCTTATGGACCTCTCCTATTCTATGAAAGATGATTTAGAGAATGTGAAAAGTCTCGGAACAGCTCTGATGTTAGAGATGGAAAAAATAACTTCAGACTTTCGGATTGG
This sequence comes from Erpornis zantholeuca, assembly GCA_013400515.1. Classification (NCBI taxonomy): domain Eukaryota; kingdom Metazoa; phylum Chordata; class Aves; order Passeriformes; family Timaliidae; genus Erpornis; species Erpornis zantholeuca. The sequence continues at coordinate 38,161 of VZTN01005366.1, read as the reverse complement.
TAAGAAAGATTTGCCTATTCTAAAAAAACAATAATTAAACGCCCCAAATTTCCTTCCTGATGTTTTTCACATGATTGTATATGAAGACTATTTTTTTTCTCAATTTAGCAGTATTATGGCAGATGTTCTAATACATAGAACCCATTGAACAACATAAAAGTATTTGGTGTTGATGGAGAAGGTGGGATGTAAACACTTATAAGAGCTATTCCTGATGTCAGTTCACCTATAATGCATTTGAATTCTGTTGTGTCATGATACAAATGAGACTTCCATTCTTCAACTTACAGGGATTTTATTGTTCTGTCTTAGGTTTTGGCTCTTTTGTGGAGAAAACTGTGATGCCTTATATAAGTACAACACCAGCCAAACTCAGAAATCCTTGTACAGGGGACCAGAACTGTACAAGTCCATTTAGCTATAAAAATGTGCTCAGCCTTACCAGTGAAGGAAACAAATTCAATGAACTTGTAGGTAAACAGCACATTTCTGGGAACTTAGATTCTCCTGAAGGTGGATTTGATGCAATAATGCAGGTTGCAGTCTGTGGGGTGAGTGTGTATTACTCTTTTTTTACTGCTCTATTAGATGAAATTGTTTGAATGCAGCCTTAGTGTTTTATGGTGGCTGGCCCTGCAAGCAAGACTGGGTAGGTGAGGAAGAGCTCTAATGAGTGAATGAAACTGGGAAATATGAAAGTGCCAAACAGAGGTTGGGATCACAGCACATAGAGACAAAGTTTTTTAAGTTTGCTGTAGAATAAGAGTCAGGTTCTGCTTAAAAGTGTATGAAATTCTGAGTAAGCAATTGTTCTCAGATTACTTCAAAGGTCTGTAAACTCTTGTAATTGTGGTTGCAGAGATCTGGTGTATTGTGACTTCTACTAATTTCTCAAACAGAAGTAGATGGAAAACTGTTTTTTAATTTATTTTTAAAGGCCTGAGGATTCTTTGTTTCTGTAATTTTGACAAACTATTCTATGCACCTGTACGAAATGGACTCCCCAAAAAGTAATATCCAAGTTATTTATTTGTTACCATATATCATTTTTACTGTTGAACAATGGATCCAAGATTTTCTGAAATTATCTGGATTCTTAATTTAAAAGTGCAGTGTTAATCATAAGCCTTCTAGGGGTTTTTTGGTGGTAACTGATATTATAAGACACTTTTACATGGTCTTCTCTCCTTAAATTAGCTAGGGCTTCAGCTCCATGGAAAAATGAAAAAAAAATAGGAAAGGGCAGTGTACATAATTAGGCCCTGCACTTGTGGGCTAGATGCCCATGGGCCAGTCCTCTGGCAAGCACTATGCTGGGTGCAGATCTGCACTGGGTTGGCAAAGCCTGGTGATTCTTCAGAGCCTGGTGCTGGGCAGTTCAGTACTGCAGCAGTGCCACACACCAGCCCCGTGGGGCTGCCATGGCATGGCAGTGGACTTGGCCCTGAAGGCTGGGCTGATGGGCCTGGTTTCTTCAGATACTCTAGTGAGAACTGAACAGGGTCTATCCCAAAGAGAATCTTTCTTGCCTTTGATGAAAAACCTGCAGCAGATGTTTCAGAGCAGATGTTTAATGAAACACAAGTGCTTCCAAGGTTTTCATGAATCCATGTTTTCTGTGGTGACACTGCAACATGGCTTCTCCTAAGTCTGCTTTTCCATGAATTTCTCTTGCAAGTGTTGGTCCCCAATGCTTTAAAATAAATTGGTACAAAATACTAAAAATCCATTTGTGTTTTTCCTAAGGAACAAATTGGCTGGAGGAATGTTACAAGGCTACTAGTGTTTTCCACAGATGCTGGATTCCACTTTGCAGGAGATGGTAAACTTGGTGGAATTGTTCTACCAAATGATGGGAAATGTCATCTGGAAAATAATATGTACACAATGAGCCACTATTACGTAAGTCTTTATATCATCTTCTAGGGAAATGAATATTTTATGATGCTGAAGCTCAAAAGAACTCTGTGGATTGTCTGGTATAATTTCAGACCTATGTTTTCAGACTATGTTTTAGAAAATGTATCTGTTTACATCAAGTGACTTTAGCTTAACTAAAGCAAGTGTGCAGGAATTAATCCAGTCTTAATTGGAAAATTTCAAGAAACAGCAACTTTCATGCTGTGATTATGTGTTGTTGGATTTTAACCTTTTTGATAACTAATAATCCTGTATGTCACACAGAATCAGAGAATATTCTGAGTTGGCAGGGATGCAGAAGGGTCATAGAGTCCAATTCTTAAGTGAATGGCCTGTATGTCCACTGGAAAACTGGTGGCTGTCCCATTATTTTATCATTTCACCAGTCTTCATAATAGTTTTTTAGTGTGAAAAATACTGTCAAATATCTCCTTGAATAGTTTTTTTAAGACTGAAATCTTATGATGCAAAGTTTATGGTACAGGTATTGTTAACATTGCCTTCATGGTTTATTGAAAGGGGAGATCAGACAAAAAGTGAAAAGAGAAACATTTACCAGATGGGGTAACCACATCTTTACCAAGTTTGTGTGTTCATGTATTCCTAACTTTGAGTGAAAATTGTTCATAAAAACATAAAATTAATTCCGTTTTATTTCATCATTTCTTTGTGAAACAGTGCAAAAAGTAGTGGTTTTGAGGGACTGAAGATAATTTTCTGAGAACATTGAGATTAAGGATTTAACCTTATATATGACACAGAATGTGATAATATCCATATGAAGAAACACCTATCTTTGTGGGGCAGTCATGAAATCTTACCAGTGCCTATTTGATTTCAGAGGTTGTTTTGCTTTAGAATTGTGATGTGAGCTGGGTAGTTAGGAGTCGTATGTATGTTTCTAAAGATTATTTGTATCTATGATGTCAGAGTCTTTCTGCATATTTTCTAGCAATGTGTCTCAAATTCCAATTTAATTTTATGCTTGATTTTTTAGGATTATCCATCCATTGCTCATCTGGTGCAGAAACTTAGTGAGAACAATATTCAGACCATCTTTGCTGTTACTGAAGAGTTTCAGGCAGTCTATAAGGTAAAGAAATTACACTGAAGTCATTAAAATTGCCTTATTTGAAATAAAAATAATTGTGGAAGTAAGTGATCATGAAAGTGATATTTTGCTAGCCACATACCTCATTATTAAGCCTTTTTACTTGTTCAAATCAAAACTGACCGTGTGTGTAATTTCCAGTGAGAAGCCCCTTCTCCTTACTACTCCTCATAGGTATGAGGGAGTGGGGAACACATTTGCAGTTCTAATTTTTGTGAACGTTTTTAGAGCAAAATAGCTGAGGGGGGTGTGGACGCTGAATCAGGGGACATGCTTATGAAGGAACATATTTTGTCTCTTGTGCTCTATTTATATACCCCATGTTTAAAATTAACTAAACTGCTGGATGTGATTGTGCAATAGGAAATGACTGTGTAAAGGACATGCATATTTTTCCTTCTTTTAACCTGTTTTTTTGGTTTTGGGGTTCTTTTTTAAACTGTATTCAAACTGTTTTTTCTTTTTTGTTGGAAAAAGATGCCTGCCTATTTTTAATGTGTTCTAACTGTGGTCAAACAGAGATTGTGTGTGGTCAACTTGTACAAGGGAAGGGCTTAGTATTCTGTTGCCAAATGCAAAGTGGAAATGCAAAGGAGAAGGGAAGGCTGGGTGTTTGTGCTAGCAGGGCTGTGTATAACCTCAAAAACTGTGATCATCACTGGCAACACAGCTTTATTTTCTGAAGTACTTGACTAGTTAATCCACTAATGCATTATATCACCTCTTATGCTACAAATAATACTTTGTTTGCTGGTAAGACAGTAATTTTCCTTCTATTTTTTTAAATATTGAAAGGAACTGAAAAATCTGATACCAAAATCAGCAGTGGGAACATTGTCTTCAAATTCCAGCAACGTGATTCAGCTGATCATTGATGCATACAACGTAAGTTCAGATTTTATTTTGCATGTATTAATTTTTCTTGCTCCTAAGTTTTTCAAGCAGAGACTACAAGGTGGATTAGTTAGTATAGGACACTATAATTATACTCCTTCGCTGTAAAACCACATTAAGCATTAAGATTCTATGGCAATAGGAGGTTAGATGAGTAAAAAGTTATGCTCTTAAAGCCATTTGAAATGGCAAAGTAGAGTTACCATCCACGTTTTCCATTTCAAAAAATAAAATTCACAACCAAAACCCACACTGTTTCTGCAGCATCTTCACTTTCACCTTCTTTCCAAGCGTTACCAAAAAAGGCTATTTTGCTGGATTTGACCCCAAAATATTTTCTTCATTGCTGCATTGTGTGTAAATGAGCCGCACTTCTCCTTTGGGGTACATGGAGTAAACAAGTGCCTCCAACATGCGTGGACAGCTGCCCTGACCCTGTAACAGGTTCAGACATGAGAAGGGGTCACCACAGTGTGACTTTGGGCAGCCCTGGGCTGGTGTTTGTCAGCACATTGGAACTTCAGTAATTCCAGCGTGCCTGTGGGGTTGGTGGTTAGGCTGGGCATAGTTGTATAATGTCTGTTCTTCAGCAAAATGCTTCTGCAACTCAGTTTGAAGTTAGGTAATAACTTTTGTTTCAGTCCCTTTCCTCAGAGGTTATCCTGGAAAATACTAAGCTACCAAAAGGAGTGACAATCAGTTACAAGTCTTTCTGCAAGAATGGAGTGAATGACACACAAGAAGATGGAAGGAAGTGTTCTAACATTTCAATTGGAGATGAGGTAACTTGGAGTACATGTGCTGCTACTCAAATACAAAATGCATTTAAAGTGTCCAAGACATCATTTCTTTTTAATAGTACAGAAAAAACTCCTTGTAGTAACATGGCACTCCACTTTTTTTTTTTTCAGGTTAGATTTGAGATTAATATAACAGCTAATGAATGTCCAAAGAAAGAACAAAATGAAACAATTAAAATTAAACCACTGGGATTCACTGAAGAAGTGGAAATTAATCTCCAGTTCATCTGTGAGTGTCAGTGTCAAAGTGAAGGAGAACCTAATAGTCCAGCCTGCCACGCAGGAAATGGAACATTTGAATGTGGTGCGTGCAGGTAAATAAAAAGATACTTTCTTTATTTTTGCAAAAGATAAATATGAGCAAGATCTTTGTTTCCTTATTTAGGGTTTACTTGGGTTTACCAATTTTTTTTAGTGAAAGGACAATAATTGCTGTAACAGGCCTGTTTCTTTTAGGATATTTTGAAATACTGCCATATCTCTGCAAATAATCCCTATGCTTAAATATTGATCATTAGGTCAGCACTATTGTATGAGTCAGAATTCAAATTTGGCCTTGATTCAGTACTTTGAAGGATATAGGTCTGGTTTTGATGCTCCTTTTTAAATAAGAATAACAGATTTTCCCATCTATGTGTAGAAAGACTTCTTATATTTGGTGTCACTGTAACTTTCTCATGGGTGAGAACAGGCCTGTGGGTAAGCACAGCCTTTTGTTTTTGTAAATGCAGCAGCAGTTTCCCAGTGGTCTGTTGTCTCTGATGGACACCACATAACAGTTTGTCAATCACTGATGGGGACAAGAGCAACCTGCATTTGCTCATCGATAGCTTACCCTTGATAATGAGAAGTGCTGATCCCTGAAGATCTCAGCTTAGCAGCTCTGAAGATCATCTGCTCTCCTGCTTAATTGCTGTTCATTGGAAATCTTTTCATTGAAATATGACAGCAGCTAGAGTGAACAATTGTTGCCACTTGAGAAATAATTATTGTTCTGTCACATGAGAGAGGGATTAATAATGATTATGTGACAATTTAGTTAGAGGGGGTGACACATAGTTTCTCACCTGGAATATCAGGTAAAATAATCAGCATAAGAGCAACTTAGTCCAGTGCGTTCAGTGCCATCAAGAATTGGTAGGTAGGTGTCAGCTGGAAACCTCATTGGAAGTTTAAGTTGAAACATCCCTTGAGAGTGTAGTCACTTTTACTCCTGTTCTTTGTGCTATTCTTGCTGCCTTTTTTTGTGTGACTTTCAATTAAGGTTACATTTTAAGTCATGTTTTTACCTTGCAGATGTAATGAAGGACGTATTGGACGACTATGTGAATGTAGCACAGATGAAGTAAATAGTGAGGATATGGATGCTTACTGCAGGAGAGAGAACAGTACAGAAATCTGCAGTAACAATGGAGAATGCATTTGTGGACAATGTGTGTGCAAGAAAAGGGAAAACACAAATGAGGTGTATTCTGGAAAATACTGTGAATGTGACAACTTCAACTGTGATCGATCAAATGGTTTAATCTGTGGAGGTGAGAGATGCTTCAGATTTCTGCAGGAAAAGCTGGTCAGCAGTTTACAAGTCTGTCTTCTCTACCCAGTAGAGTAAGGGTACTTAGCTGAAAGATCATAGCCACTTGATAACAGAGATGAGAATATTCACGGGTTTAGTGATTGCAAACACTTGTCTATTAATAAAACGGCCCTCTGAAAATGTAGGCTGTTAATGCACATTTCACCTTCCTTGAGTCACAGCTCCAAGAAGGGTGTTAAGTGAACTTGACTTCTGCTGTTGATTGCAGAGTTACCCTCAGGTATTGAGTAAAGAAGGCTGAGACAGCTGTCCTGAGATTGTCATGTTATACTGGCTCAGTGTAACCACTGTGTTAATAAGAGAGAATGCCCTCAGCTTACTTGTAACAGTGAGTGCTTGACTTTGGTGCTTGACAGGATACCAGTGAACTACTTGACACTGTTCTGAAAGGTAAGTGAAAACTAGAATGTGCAAAACCCAGAAAAACAACGTAAGCACTTGAAGCAAGACTTTGATGATAGTTAATTCGTGAAATCAAAAGCAATTTAAAAAACCATTCAGCAGCCAATGTCTAAATTGTTTTGCAGCTTTGCATGTGGAAGTATCCAGTAGTATAACTACTACCTCCGTGTTGTCTGCGATACAAAAATAAAACACAGAAGCCACTAAGCTCTGAGTGATGAGAATACCCTATATGTCTGATTTGGTCAGAATCCACTGTTGCTCACCAGTTCCACAAAGGATGGGAGCAAAGGTGGTGGTGTTCCAGAATACACGGGAAATAAAATAAATAAAGAAATAAATAAAATACACAGGTGACAGGAATGTGTTGGCTGAAACACTTTATTCTCAGTGGAGAAGGAGGGGTGTAGCCAAAGATCTTTCCTTGTCATCCAGATCAAGATAAAGGCATCTTGTTTCTTGTGTCAGGAGTGTAAGGAGCATGAAGTTGGGTTGTGTGTGTGAGGTCAGGAGTACAGCAGCTGAACATTAGTGTTCTCTGGAGCCAAAGCTGTTTCATTTTTCTGTGTTTTGAATACTCAGTGCATTCCTCATCTTTTTAAGTCTTGCTTTATATGTTTGTATAGTGATAGATATGAAGACAGCAGTGGTCAATTTATCTGTATGCATGCAAAATGGTGAACTGAAGCAGTCCTGTAATGCTGTCCACCCAGGGGATGTGGTCATCACATTATAGTGGTGTTGATCTGATCTCCTGAGTCTTGTTATTTTGTTTATGAAAGGAAATCCAAATGTATAGGAAAATGGGAAAAGGAGAGAAATGCCTGCAAGTAGATTTTCGAGGAGCTGAAATTTATTTTGTACCTCTTAATTCATTAGAGTCTTCATTACCTCTCCACCATGGCTTCTTTTCCTTTTATCCCTGAGGTGGTGAACATTTCTTTCTCACTGTCACAGATTTTATGTTTTATATTAGACTTGATTTCATTGCAATACCCTCTCACTGCACAGGAAATGGGATCTGCAAGTGCAGAGTGTGCGAGTGTTTCCCCAACTTCACTGGCAGCGCCTGCGATTGTTCCTTGGATACTACACCGTGTATGGCGTCCAATGGGCAGATCTGCAATGGAAGAGGAACCTGTGAATGTGGCACCTGTAACTGTACAGATCCCAAATTCCAAGGCCCCACGTGTGAAATGTGTCAGACTTGCCTCGGTGTCTGTGCGGAGCACAAGTATGTACCTAGAAAACCAAGTCCCAGCATCTGTGCGTTGGAGCTTGTGATATTTATATGTGAGGATTTTTAAAACAAAGCTTTTGATAGTTAAAACTTCAATTAAGCTTTTTGCTTGAAACTTTTATTTTGAAATACTATTGAAAAACACTAACCTGACAGTCAGAAACTAAACCTAGTCTTGTGTGGGCCAGTGACATTTGCATCCCTCCCTTTGGAAATCCAGGTTTTTAGAAACCTAGCATTTTCTGTATGAAAACTTTGAAATAAGTTTGGGATCATTAGCTGAGCTGATTCCTGTGCAACTGACTTTGTACTGAGAAAAAAAGACTTTTTTTTCTGTACCGAGAAAACTGACTTTTCTAGTATAAAAGTCCTGTTCAATCTGCTTTTTTCAATGAATTATTCAGTGATAGACCACTGTAAAGCTTGTCACTCAGTTTGTTCTTTTTATCCTGTGTCTCAGACACTGTTACACTGTTCTTAGTGTGTCTTTTCTGACAGTATTCATTTTCCAGGTAGAGGTGTTGAAAAAGTTTGGAGGTTTTTCTGTCCTTCAAGCTTGTGGGTCATTCAGGGAAAGAGGAATTTGTGAAAAGGGCTTTTTTTAATCTCAAGGTACATAAATGTTCTGAGTGGTATAAAGCCATGTCTTGCTTTATTTTTTCCCTAACTTTTACAGCAAAAGGGTTGGTTTTTCTTGGACTATTTTCCTTATGTTTTGTACTTAACATTTCTTTAGATGAAATGCTAGAAATCTTCCATGAACACATTCAAAAGCGCTGCTTCTGTTTTGTCCTCCCGCAGGGACTGCGTTCAGTGCAGAGCTTTCGATAAGGGAGAGAAGAAGGAAACGTGTTCCCAGGAATGTATGCATTTCAACATGACGAAGGTGGAGAGCCGCGACAAGCTGCCGCAGCCGGGGCAGCCCGACCCCCTGTCCCACTGCAAAGAGAAGGATGTTGACGACTGCTGGTTCTACTTCACTTACTCCGTCAACTCCAATGGTGAAGCCAATGTCCACGTGGTGGAGAACCCAGGTAGGAACACAATGTTGCCTGTTCGTCCTTCGTTGTTAATTTGTGCAGTTGCTGGGTGCTACAAAGTACCTCTGGTTGATTCGGGTGAGTTAAATGCATTCGGAAACAGGTACCTGTTCCCTGAGTGACAGTTGTGCATGTTTGAGTGGCTTTAGAAAAATGTAAGTCACCCTAGATCTAGATTTTTCAAACTATGGGCTGACAGAAACAGATTCTATTTTTTAAAAGGAAAAAGTCAATCAGATATGTATATTTGTTGAAACATTTCCTGTTTGCGCTTGATGTACCTTCAGGCTTATTTTATCTCTCCTGTAGCAAGTCCTATTTAGATAAATGTTGATAATTTTTTTTACTGGGCTTGTGCTACAGGTTATAAGCAATGGTGTCTGTGGGGTTTTGTTGCTTTTTTCTTTCCCTTTTCTTAATAATTTGGGATCAGTCTACATAAAATTGTGTACCATGTTGCAAACTGCTTGAATTATTTTATGCTGGCAATCTTTGCTTTTACTATAACTGAGGTACCTTCAGTATTAGATCCCAAAACCATTTTGCTTAGTTAATCCTTAATAGATCAATCTTCTGATAGAAAAAAAGTGAGAACAATTCTATAGCTCCATCAGTAATTTACCATTTATTTACCAAGAGTATTGTTAGTTTGAATCACTGGATGTTGCATCTGACAAAAATTTCTTGTTTTGTACATTAGCAGTTTGTGGTCTCCTGATTTTTATAAGCCTGATAGAAAATGCACACCTTAGAGATTTAGTGCTGTATTATATGGTTGAGGAATTTTCAGAATTGATCATTTTGATGATCATCACTTAACACAGACCAGTGGCCAGGGGCTCTTAGAAATACTGCTACAGTTCAGAATGTTTTAAATTCTTTGCACATGTAGTCCACAGTATAGAGGAGGTACCTGAACCCTGTCTCCTAGGACAAGCCATATATGCCCTACACTTTTGGGGCCTGATCTTTTCTTCGTGTATAAACTTCTGTTGCCTTAGCTCAGTGGTGAATCACTTCCATCATGCACGAGGAGGCACCTTAATTTTGTGCCATACAAGTGCTGAAGGAACAAGCTCTGGCCAGTAGAGATGTATTCTGTGGAGCAGACACTTGTTCCTTAGCTCTTAAGGAATCCCTTGTCCCTTCCCACTTCCCTCACTCTTGCAGAGGCAAGAAGATAAGGAGTCTGCAGTGTGGGGGAAGCTGTGTTCTATTGACAGTTGTTCTATTGCACAGGAGTTGCATTAATTTGATTGTGACTCTTTAAGTATGTGTACTGAGCTCTGCAAAAGCCTTTCTTCAGTTTGTGATTATTGGGAATTTTATATTAATAGTGGAGTTGGATTTCAGTTTGGAGGATTATAATTTCTCTGTCAGCCACTTTAAATCATTTTGCAGCTCATCACATCTACAGCTTCCTCATGAGGAAGAGGAGGGGCAGACACTGATCTCTTCTCTCTGATGCCCAGTGACAGGACCCATGGGCATGGCCTGAAGTTGTGTCAGGGGGGGTTTAGGGTGGATATTAGGAAAAGGTTTTTCACCCAGAGGGTGGTCGAGCCCTGTAACAGGCTCTCCAGGCAAGTGGTCACAGCTCCAAGCCTGGCAGAGTTCAAGAAGTGTTTGGACAATGCTCTCAGGCACAGGGTGTCACTCTTAGGGCTGTCCTGTGCAGGCACAGGAGTTGGACTCAATGATCCTAGTGTGTTGCCTTCAGCTCAGAATATTCTGCATTTCTGTACATGGGGCCTGTAATGCTGGTCAGCATTTGTGCTCCAGATGCCACTACCTTTGACTTGGAGTTCTTAAATGTTTGAAATACAATTGCCAGTTATTTTACTCATATGTAGATAAATAGCTTAAAGGGTTAGCAATGTATAGACTTTATAATCAGAACAGGAGTTGTTCTGTTGCTAAGATGAAACACAAATTAGAAGGATAAAAATAAGCTGGAATGTTACAGGATGTGCATACTCCAAAAATTCTCTTATCTCTTATAAAGAAAAGTAGTATTGGCATATCTGATATTCAGAATACTGGTTCAGTACAAAATCAAATGTTAAGAGCTTCTGGATATGGTTTACCTTTACCAGTTTGTAAAATCCTGTTTCCCTTGCTTTGTTTCCCAGAGTGCCCCAGCGGTCCTGACATCATTCCCATTGTAGCTGGTGTGGTTGCTGGAATTGTTCTTATTGGACTTGCATTATTATTGATTTGGAAACTTCTAATGATCATTCACGACAGAAGAGAATTTGCTAAATTTGAAAAGGAGAAGATGAATGCCAAGTGGGATACGGTGAGTCAAGCTTTCCTATGTATAAAAACTGCAGCAGCAGAGGAAAAACAGATTTTTCTTCATGTGCTTTTCTTTAAGTGTTTCAGATTGTAACCAGTCCTCTTAGAGAAGTACTTCTGGAGGCAGAAAAGAGAGTAGTAGCTTGGATTTAAAGTAACATTTCAAAGGGAAAATGTTCTGTAACAGAACAGCTCAGCTTTGCAGTTCTACCACACTTTACAACATATGATTAAAACCTTTATTATGAAGATGAGTCATTTCTGTAGAAAGCAGAAAAGAAAACTTTGCGCTCATTGAGGAGATCTTATAAATACTCACACAGGGTTACTTGGGAGACTTCCATAAAGTCACAAAATCATGGCTGGTGCTGGTTTGTTGAAATCTTCCCAGATCTTTGCCAACAGAGAAATGTGCAAGAAAAACAAGCCTGTAGTCTATAGGCTTTTGTAGGCTACGGAGTCACTGCCTCTGGGCAGTGTCAGGAGCTGCTAATCAAGAACCCCTTCTACTTCTGTAGAAGTCAACACCCCCATGTGCTTGATAAGAATATTTGTTTTTTAAAAATTGTCCTAGGAATTGGTTTCATTTAAGAAAATTAATTAATCTTGTATTGAGGAAAAAATTACTAACACTTTGTATATAGCATGATTTCTAGTTGAGAATGTTGCTTTTCTTTTCCTGTTGAATTATTCGACATTGACCATTTCTTTTACTTCAGCAAGAAAATCCAATATACAAGAGCCCTATTAACAATTTCAAGAATCCAAACTATGGACGTAAAGCTGGTCTCTAAGTCTCAGTTTGTATCTCCTTTCATTTTCTTTCCTGCTTTTCCCCTTTGCATGTCACTTCAAACTCACTGTGTGTCAGTCAGTTAATCACAGTTTGAGTCTTGCTCAGAGTATCTGCTGCTGCTTTGATTGTGGGATTTTCAAGAATGCAGCTTGAAAATTTTAACTGGTTTTGACAGTGAGATTGCTTACTTACTAATACTACCAGTACCAGCTTAAACTATTCCACAAGTGATTTTTAAAAATTTTTTCATAAATGTGTGGATACATAATAGAACAGCTCTTGGGATTGAAGAATATCTTTGGATTGTAGAGAGAGACACAGGGGAGGCTTTGTCTTCTGTTTCCTCAAATCAGCAGTCAATTTGCTTAAAATCAATATAAGCTAAGATATGTTAGATACTCCTAAAATATCCCAGCCTATAAATATCACTGTTTCTATTAGAATACCTCTGTGAATATGCAGAGTAGTCTTATTTTTTCGTAAACTGCTACAGCTTATTAATCTAATGTAGAACTAGCCTGTAATTAAAGAATGAAATGCATATACTCTACTAATTTTAATTAAACATCCATGGAGTATTTTTCAGAAGCCAGTGGAAGGGAAGGATCTGTATCTCTAGTTGTATACCGTCTGCTGTCTCCCTTTTTCAGTGTTGCACTCAAAAGATGTTTTAAAGGAAAAATAAGGGGAGAAAGCAGAAACTGAGAGTATTTAAGCTCTTACGTGCTCTCGCTGTGACAACAGTTCCAGATATTTTGCGTAGCATTCTGAGCCCTTCCTGGTGAAATATACTTGCCTTTTCTCTTTGCAATCATTTCACGTTCCAGTGTGTCTAAAATGGATTGTAAAAAAATGATCCTTTTGCCTGCTACATCTACCACTTTCACCTCCTTGTCATTTTTCTTCCCAGAGTCAATTATTCTGGGGAGGAAATTGAGCTTTTGGTCCATCCTAACACCTCACATACCCCATCTGGTTAAGTCTCTTGTTGCCTGTTCTTCTGCTATTCACTTAATTGTGTACTCTGTTGCATGCAGGACAAGCACCTAACAAACCATATGGTGTGTATCTTCCATTCTGTGCTCTTGTTCTCTACCCTGTGACTCTTCAGGATGTAATGTTCTTGGTGCTGCCATTCTCCTCAAAATGTAGTTCCTGCAAAAAGCTTTCCTCGGGTGTAAATGAAGAGATTGGCTTCTGCCTTTGTGGTTTGCTCAGATGTGAAGGTTAAAAGTGTGGAAAGAGTGTGTTCTGGGTTTTTTTAAACATGACTTTATAATTTTTGGTATTGACAGAAATACTAGAACTCTGGGGTGAGAGGGAGGTGGGTTTATCCTTATGGACAACTGGAAAGGAAGAGTTCGGCATTGTCAGAATAGGTGAGCCATGAGAAGGTCCTCCTTTTCCCTAGAGATAAGATTTTCTGGTGGTTTTAGATTATTGCCATAGCCTCTCATTTAGATGAATGTAATGTCAAGGCACCTGAAATCCCATTATAAGAAAATTACACCATAGTGGATTCCCTTCAAGTGTGCGCATACACAATTAAATTAACTTTGTGCAGTTTGTGTGGTGCTTCCCCTCTCCCACAGCCATCATCCAGACACGGGCTGGGGCTCTGTGGTGAGGGAACTCCAGCACCGTGGAGTTTGTCATGTACCAGGTACCCAAATAGTTCCCTGATGCTGGCCCGTGAGGGTGCAGATGATGCCACGGCATCCTGGTGGTCAGTGCTCAAGACAGCTGGGTCAAACCAAGTTCTATTTACCTATGTTCTACCCCAGTCAGCCACAAAAGCTTTGGTGCAGTCATGCTTGTAACAAGTCTAAGGATGCATTTCTCAGGGACTAAAAAGCTGCATCACAAATTTAAAACACAAAGCTGATATTTGTAGTGAATGCTGTTACCACTCCTGCATGGGGATAGCTTGTGCATTGCTAAGCATTTTCAAACAGACTCCATATTCAATCATCTTGAATTTCACAGGTGATAAACACATTTATATTAGACACTAAAGCTGTAGTAATTTGATTAGCCTTATTAGCAGCTACTCATTAAAATGGAAAAAACCCAGGAACAATTCAAAGCACTCAGAATTGCAGGGACTTGTTCTTCTCCTGAGTTGGATTTTGTGCCTGGAACTCACCTTGTTGCTGAATAATGAACGTGCTCTGCGTGTGGGAGCAGAGGTGCCACGTTTTCAATCCCTTTCATATGAATTACTGTGTTCAATGAACGCTGGTTTGTGGCTCCAAGGATGGATGGAAATGGGATTAGCGGTGCCCTCTGGCGGCCGCCCGGGCCGCACCCTGGCCTCGCTTTGTCCAGCCCTGCAGTGGCCACTGTGGGTCCGGGATGGACACGGCCCTGTGTTCCTGAGAAACAGTGCTGGACATCAGCGGGGGATGGAAATAGTCACAACCAGCTCTTGAACAATGTATGTGCATGAGTTTTAATTCTGTTTCTTACAGTGGGTCTTAAACCCACTAAAGAGATATCTTAAGTGAGTGTTGAAACTCTGAGCCCCTGGAGCAGAAGGAATAAGAAGTGTGTAATGGAAATCCTGTGTAATGGTTTCATCTTTATGCAACATTGGACTGAACTGTTGTCCTCAGAACAGCCCAGTCTAGTTGAAAGTGAATATTGTTGCAAGAACATAGCTCTTTATTCTCAGCTGAAGGTACTTTTTTAAAGTACTGCCATCTTAATTTTACTCAGTATTTCACTCAATCTTGTATGTAGTTATTGTTCATGGATTTTAATTCTGGTGTAAGTGTGCGTGGAGTTTTCGGTTTTAGGGACATGTGGCAAATGTGTTTTCTCTAACTCTGCATGCTCAAACCAGTGTATTCTCTGCAGTGGCATAAAGAAAAAGGGGTATTAAAAAGGTAGTATTTGTCTAAGACAGCAAGTTTGGAATCCCATGTTTTAGTGGCCAATTAAAAAACCGGGATGCTTCTAATGTCTGAAAATGTATACCCTCTGCCAGCTGTGAGGGGCCCTGAGCAAGCTGAGCATCATGTTGGATTAGTGGGTATTTATTTTAATAAAGAGCTGTCTGCAGGAGACCCCACTGAGCCAGGCCCAAGGCAGGGTGGTGGGGTATGGCTGGAGCAGCCAGAAGAGAGATGGGAAGGAACTGCAGATCCATCAGGAACCTGGGTTGCAGTTATAGGCAGTAGAGCCTCAGGAGCCATTTAGCTGATCAAACGTCAAGTTGGGTTAAGCTGAATAGGTGTGAGTATTGACTAAATCTCCATTGTTTGTATGGGAACTGTGACACTCACCTGACACGGGGAGACAGCTAGTCAAGTGCTTTATCCAGTGACCTACATCCCTCTGTGTGCTTCTGAGAAGTGCAAGTACAAGGGAAGTCAGGACAGGGTTTCAGTGTCCTTATATGGCTTATGTCAAATCACGAGCATGAAAATTTCAATTCTGACTCCTCTTCAAAAAGCAGTGTAGTAAAAAATTTGCAATCTTATTATGCAAATTATGTTTTAAGCCTGATTTCAGGTTCAAATCAGCTGTATGAGTAGCACCTAGAAAATTTCCAAGTTTTAGTCCTAACCTTTGGAGCCATTTCTAGACTATCTGCTAGAAGTTATCTCTGTTTTACAAACTAGAAGATGTAAGTGTATACCTCCTGTATGTACTGGGGGGTGTCTGTTTTGTAAAATGTTGGAGGCTAACAGCACAGTGTAACAAGTATTATATAATGCCTTGCCATGGGAGGCCTGGACAATAACTCTGCATATGATGCAGCCTCTTAAGCTTACAGAGTTCCTCTGCATCATAAACTTTATTGGTTTATATCTATATTTTTAAGAATTCTCCATTAAAACTTTTCAAGGAAATAACATACATTGCCAAGAACTTCGAGGCATAAAGAGATACTTCAGTACCAGATTAAATCGCCCATCCCTGGATGTTTTTCCTGTTTCATTTGCATATTACTATTGCAAACTTTTTGCTGAAAATATTGGGGAAGGTCATAATTTTGCCTTGATTAATTAGTCTGTCTGAGAACTAGCCACATCACGCAATTTTCCTGATATAAAATTTATAAAAACCCAAACAAATGTTACTCCTCATCCCTTCCCAGATCAGTAGGTGATAAACACTTTTAATCAAGAGAGCATTTGCCTGGGAGCTGATAGAAGGGGGAAGGGTCTTTTGCAGTTACTCTGTATTTGTGAAGTACAGCCAGCAATGAACACTCGGCTCTTCTTTCACCTCTGTCCAGGTGACAGTGACTCAGATATTGAGAAGACTGAACAGAGAACTTTGACTTCCATTGTCTGGCAATACAGGTTCTGGCTGGACAAGTCTCTTGGATCTAGGCAAGATTGAAAGCACTTCCTTGCCCTGCCCATGTTAGAGAAGCTGGCTTTGAGGAGAATTACCCTTGTGCTGTGAAGGGAACCATGACAGTAGCTGCATGGTCTCCCTCACCAGCAGCCACTGTTGTAGGGGTAGACCAGTTAGTTGTCCTGTCCTGGGCTTTGCAAACAGAAGGCAACAAACTTCCCAGAAACTGTGATACAAAAATTCCACACCAAGTGAGGTTCTTGCTTGCCTTGTCATTTTTGGCACATTCTGTGGTATTCCTAGCTGACTTTCCAGGTTTATGACCCTGAAAAGTAGACACCTGATGTTTGTGCATCTTTTAATTGAGTGTAGGAAAAAATGATTGTAAATAGAGTTGAATATTAATAGAGTTGAATTAATATGTTGATATACACCATCTCAGACTTTGAAAGGACAGAGATTGCCTTACTGCTGCTGAAGGCCAGGTTCAGGCCTGGCCAGAATTGCACTTGGGCTGACATCTGCACTGAGCTGAGTTTTCTCAGGAATCAGTTGTGTATGCACAGAAGAGCTTCATGCTGGCAGACAACATTCATTTAGACTGAGGTTCAGGCTGTGATGAGAGCTCAGAGCTGCAGCTCCAAGCCGTTCTAGCAGTGGTCCTTTCTCCTGTGAAGATTTATTTGTTAATTTTGAGTTCAAGCTGTTCGTCTGAGGTGTGCAAGGATGTCATAAATGGAGTTAGATTTACTGAGATAGAAGGAAACCCGGGAAAAAAGAAGCTTAAAATAAGTGTAATTTAGAGGTTTTTAAATCTCAGCAAGAGAGATTTAAGCAATTGTTCTGTAGGCTTGTCTTGTATCAGTAGAAATAATATTTTTATTACAGCATCTGCACCAGTACAGAAGTTTCTTTGTTTTATCTGTATATTTTATGCCCTTAATGGGGAGATCTGCAGGAATAAAATGAGAATGATGAGCATTGAATATTCACTATAAATATTGACTGTGTATTAGCAAAATACTAGAAGTCTTTCTGCTTTGTTTCTAGAATTAAATTACAATGTAAGATAAGCTGTTTAAATGTTTCTTATAGCAGAATGTGGTCTGTGGTCAGTCCTGGTGTCAAACCATGTTGTTTACAATTCTGTTCTTTATAAAATGCCCTGGCTGCAGAGCCCTGGGTGATGGCTCAGCCTGAGATGAGCCTGCGAGATTCAGCTACCTCCAAGGTATTCTGTGGTGCAAATGGAACAGGATCCTGCTAACCCTTTGCTTTATTTATTAGCTCTGCATGCCTTTGTTCAAGTTGCTAGAAGGAAAACTAGTTTGACTTAAGTTGTTTGTGTGTACAAACAAAGCTTTAATGGGTAATTTCTTTCGCTAATTTTTATGCTTCTTGCAAACACATTTCTTTTTTCGTATCTTTAAATGTTAATACTTTTTTTTTTCTTTTTCTAGGGTGAAAATCCTATTTACAAGAGTGCAGTGACGACTGTGGTCAATCCTAAATATGAGGGAAAATGAACACTGCTTGTATAACTTCACAACACTGTATGCAGCATAGCAATTTTTGTAGTCACAATAAGATAGATTTAGGGCAAACTGCAGTGATTTTACTAATTCATTACATATAGGTTTGTTTTCCTGTGTGAAAATGTACCATATGTAATTTTTTATTTCCAATTTTTTTTGTGGGGTTTTTTTTTGGTTTTTTTTTTTTTTTTTTTTTCCAATACGAGTAATTGGTGCCAGAGGTTGGACAAAAAAAAAAAAAATTGAGTCTGTGNNNNAAAAAAAAAAAAACTTGAGACTGTGTAGCCTAGTTAGCCCAGGTCACATGGTGCCTTTCTGACCTTTCCCATTCCTGTGCTGTGAATCCAGGTCTTCTGCAGGGCTTGATGCTGCGTGGCATGATGGGAGGGAAGGGGTTAAAGCAATCAGCATGAGGGCTCTGCCTAGCCATTTAGTATTAAACTTTTTAGCTTTACAGGGAAATCAGGGCTTGAGTTTTCAGATGTAATTAAACTCATGTAGCATGGAGATGGAGGTTAATTGGTCTTTGACTTGCTAGATGTATGATTAAGTATTTGGTAAGTTGAGTAAGCTGGAAGGGAGCAGTGTAAAAGACTGAAAAGCGTGTGCATACTTGTCTTTGATTTTCAAGTTGCATATTGCCAGGTTATGGTTAAAAGGAAATGGTTTGGGAAGAATGTTTAGAAGGAAAAAATAGCTTTAAAACATGTGCCATTACTGAAGAAGTTGCTGGCTGGTAACTTGCTTAGTTTCTCTTTGTAAATTCAAGCCCTGGGTGGCAGTATCATGAAGTACCTTACCAAGACATCCTCAGATCACCTAAGGGCCTTACATGATGCTGTGTCTTGATTCTGTAATGTTTCTTTGGTTTAAAGCCTGGTGCTTTGTCACCTTCTAATCTTTTTAATGTATTTGGTTGCGATTCTTTTGTAATATTTTTGTATCAACACAAGCTTTTTTCTTTTTTTTTTGAGCAGTCTTAGCTGTAAATTTGCCTTTACCCTGTAGCTAAGATTGCATAGTTTGTCATGTGACGAGTCTCACATCATTCTTGACATGTGCCATGTATATTTGCCTCTGACCATTCAAACTGCATCATAGTCATATTCTTGTTTTAAGTGCCTTTTTATTTTAACAGATGTTCACTTTTTACAGTGCTATTACTGAAGTTATTTATTAAATAAAAGTACCTTAAAATACTTAATCTCATCTCTTTATCTTGTAGAAGTTCATACTATTCAAAAAACTTGAGAACTGCATCTCTGCAAGGTAATAATTGTTACTGTAAAAATACCAAATGTGCCCTGAAAGTAGTTAAGTTGATCTTGGGTAACAAACATGAGCTGTTGTAAACCTGTTTGTGTTTCCCAGTGCTGTGTCCTGAGTGTGGTCTGTGTGTGCACAGATGTCCTGTGTGTGTGCACTGCCTGCACAGCCTTGCTGGGAATGCACACTCCACTCAGCTCGGGATGGACATGGGGACGCAGAGCTGCTGCAGTCCGGCTGCTTGGGGGCTCCTGATTTGGCAACAGGAGCATTTTCTCATGGTTGGTGCCAATGAGAGCAAGCTCACGGATGGGAAAAAGCGGTGCAATGATTCAGGCTGCAGTGGTTCATGACAGAGTCCCACCTTAGGGAACCAAAACAGCCTGAGAACCATCTAACCTGGCCACAAGATTAGATACAAGTGGCAGCTGCACCTGGATGTGCCGCTCATGTTGTCTGTTCCTCTTGATACTGACTTTACAGAACTGTCTCCACAATGGATGAGATTTTATTTGGGGCATTTGAGAACTTACCTCCCTTCCTAATGCTTTGATCACTTCACTGAGGATTTTCCCTATAAGAAAAGATGCAGAAATTTCTTCTAAACACATTCTGTATTACTTGTCCATGAAAACTACAAAAAAGCAGCTCGAACAGAAAGGATAGTTTCTGACCTTTATGGCTGTTGGTTTGTCAACATTCTAGAAAGATTAATCCCAAATTTCTGGTTTGGATTGTATCAAAGTCCCCTTTAGAGATATATCTTTTTACCTCTCTACCTTTCCCAGACTGCAGAGCTCTTCTGAACTATGCAGAATTAATGTCACACAGGAAACTGACCTTTGGGAGCACTGACCCCTATACAGCATTACCAGTGCTCCCAAAGTAGGCTATATTTAATTACACATACATTAACCCTGGTTGTGTCCACTCATTATGTTACGTGTTCTGCAGTTTACTTAACAAGTCTGGTTTCCAAATGCTTTTGTGGACTAGTAGGCTGCTTTTTCATAGAGGCTTTGAATTTAAGTGGCCCACTTAAAGAGAGCTTTTCTAAACCCTTGTTTGAACTGGGTTTCCAGTAGCCCCTTCCAGGCAGATGGAAGCTGCTTAATATCTCCAAGTGAACAGTTGCTTAAATGAGAGAGAACAGCTGCCATCCTACAGGAACAGATTCAAGATCAGTGTCACAGAGTGTGGGATTTGCTTTAAAGCAGGATTGGATGATCCAGCTAAGAGGGAAGGTGTAGTTCAAATACAATAAAATGTAGGTGCTGGGAACCAGAAGTAGTTGTGAATCCTTGGTTTGTAAATACTGTCCTTGGTTCTTTACCCTGAACCCTGCTGGTTGGCAAAGCAGTGAACTCTTACAGTCAGTAGCAGTGCATTGGCTCAGGAGACTGTGATCCCATACCAGACAGATAAAAGATCCCAGCAGTTTATCTGTTTTAAAATAATTACAGTTAATATACCCATAGTCTTGCTATCATTAATCCATCAGTGTCCCCAACTCCTGTCTAGTAACTAAAGAGCTAAACCAGAGTTGTTTTATGGCAGTTGTTATCAGGGTTTCTTAACCTGGATTGTAAATGACAAAAATACAAGTCAGCTAAAGAAAATAATTCTCTGTAGTCATGTAGTTTATTAAGTAACATCCATTAACTAATTTTGCCATAGTATATTTAGCCTCCTACCTTAAACTATCTCTAGGCTGCTCAGAAAGTAGTGTTAGCACAGTCTTGAGCACCTGCATCTGAGGAAACTGAGACTGATAAATTGATGCTCTTGGGATGCTGATGGTTTTTTTCCCTTTTTTGCAAAATCTACAATATGTTTTCGTTTCCATAACAAATAAAAATTCATTCTCAGAGGAGCATAGAATGTGAGTAGGAAAAAAAGGAGAAACTTTTAGTTAAGTCAAATACTGATGAAGCAGAAATGGTGAATATGTTCTTGCTACACAGTTCTGCTATTTAGAGTGTGTTTCTCAAGCACTTCTGGTTCTCTTTTGAAAAAATCAGTTGCTGCCAAATCATTTATCGAGCAGAAAGAAAATATTTATTAGCAACTATGAATACAACTACCAGAACACAGATTGCTGCAACGTAATTCCAGTGAATGTTCATTAATGATAATAAATACATGAGCCCCAACTTAATAGAATGGATAAATTGTAGATAAAAAAAAAACCACTGTAGGACATAATTTTAAAGTACTTAAGAATGTTTTAAATGAGGGTGCTGACATAGCATAATATCAGACTAGTAATAATACAATCAGAATAATACCATAAACTCAAAAAATATGACAATTGTTAGGATATTATCATTGCAAGACTGATAAAAGTCAAACCATCTACTACAGTAATGCCTAATTGCAAAATGGGAAAATAAAAATTAATTCAAGGAGGTAACTGTGTTTGAATGGAGCCACCAAATTTTTCTTGGGCACCAGAGAACCTGTTCAAGGAAGATTTTAGAAAGATTACACAAACAAAAGGATGGATTAAACAGGGAGTGAAAGCAACTGATCAAAGTAAGATGTCCTTGAAAAAGCTGAAAATAAAAAATAATAGAAATTTAAACATTATTATGCTAAAGAGCATTTAGTTCCTCATGAAAGGCACAAAAAATGATAGATATACTGCAACAAGAAGTCTGACACCAAGGTTAAGAAGGACAGTTGGAATAAAGAAATGACAAAATAGGTAAACTCATTCTTTGCTTATATATTTATTATGGAAGAGTTTCATGAGATAGCCAACCTAACATTCCCCAGCAGAGGGTAAATACCAGAGAAATTATTCAAAATGAAGTGTCAACAAAATATTAGAGAGAGGAATCAACAGAAGGAATAGCAGCACACTGCCAAAAGCCAATGCTAATCATTTGAGAAGGCTTAAAGAACTCAAGGATGAATGCCAGGTCTCATTGCCATATGAATGGAAAACGTCTAATATACCTAGTCTTAATTTTTAAGAGGCTTTCTGGGACTTAAACAAAGAAGAGTTGCCCAGATGTTTCTGCCACTATCTGGTAGAAATTACAAGTGGACACATCCATAAGTGTGACATACTGTGGAAGAATCAGCATGGGCAGAGGGATGTCATATCTCACACATGGGAACTTCTTTGAGGAGATCAGCAGCATGTAAAGAGATCATTTCATACAACTGGACTTCCAAAGCTGCCTAACAATGCTTTGCATTAAGGACTGCTGCAGAAACTTCCAGGGGAAGCAAAGAAAGTCTTGAAAAGGATAAATAGCTATGAAAGACAGAAGGTTTAAATAAACACAGCATAGGAAATCAGTTGCCAGTTCTCCAATCTGGGAGGTGCCGTTGATGAGTCTGACCTGCTGGCGACACCCTCTCCATGCAGTCCAGGACACCATGGCCACGTTTTCCATGAGGGCACTAAGCAGAGTCCTCCTGCAGGGCTGCTTTCCACACACTGGATCCCAGGGTGTGCTGGTGCTTGGGGTTACTCCTCCCCTGGGGCTGGTCTTGGCACTTGCCTTTACTGAATGTCACTAGGCTTCTTCCATCCCCAGTTTCTTCCATTCCCAGTCTGCCCAGGGAATGGGCAGGTTGGTTGCAGCACCAACCTCGCAGTGAACCAGCCTCTCCTCCCAGTTTTGTTCATCTATGAAGGTGGTGAGGATGTGCCCCATTGTTCAGGTTATTCTAGGGGATGTTAAACTGGGAGAGGCCTCTGACTCTGTGCCACCAATCATGACTCCCTCAGGCATGCCCAGGCATTTCAGCCAGTTTTCAACCCACCTCACAGTCCCCTTATGTGATAAAAGGTCTGCAATGATGCTATGGCAAACAGCATCAAAAGCTTTACTGAAGTGGCAATAACATCCACTGCTGTCCCCGTAGAAAGCCCTATCCCTGCATTTAAACCAAGCTAAAGGGTACAAGTTACCTGTACATATCCAGTGACTGTCTCTGAACTGCCTGTTGCCTACTCAGAAAATAAGATACAGACCATCAGTGTAATGCTCAGTAACAGTCAATAAAACACACTGAATAACTAGGGATTACTAGAAAAAAGAGTAAAAAACAAAACAGAAAACAGTATTTTTTATATTTTTTTTATAAAGGACTGGTGTGACTAAATCTTGAGTATCACTTCGGTCTCAGCCTGCTAGGCAAAGATAAAGTAAAACAAGAAACGACACAGAGGAAGATGCCATAGCAAAAGTTGCATACTAGTTTCTGTATAGGGAATTATTAAATACAAAGGGATTTTCAGCCTGGAAAAGACAACAAGGATACCATAGTGACCTATCCTGAGAGGCAGTGGAGAAGGTGAGTAGGGGAAGACCAAAGAGTTATCAAACAAAGACAGCCCCAAGAAATAAATGTTCTTCCCATACCCCATAAGTTATAAAATATTCTGACATACTGTGGGTAATATGTGTTTAAAATGAGGAGATAAATTCACAAAAGGAATTAGTTGTGGGATATTAGCTACAGAACCTAGCGAATGTGGCTTAGTTTGAAATTGGAGATTATGCTGGGAAGAATCATACTCTGTCTCTACACATTTGCTTTTGAACACAGATGGAGAGAGGGCACTGGATTGTATGAACCCTTAAACTAACCCAGGGAGGTCAGAAATCTATACGTTCTTTGATATTTACCATTCATGTCACAACACTGGGCAGCTCTAAGAGCCCCAGCTTCTTGCAGACCTTTCCAGTTTGATTCCAATCTTGTAAGCAAAGCTTTCTGTTACCTCCTGCATTTTCTTTTCTATCACAAGGGAAATACTTTGCAGCAATAATTAGAAGTAAATTACATTCACTATTTTAAAATATGGATCAAAAAATAAACTTATTTCAGTAAGGCTGTCTGCCCTGTGTCTCACTAATGGGCTCATCAAAACATCCCTCCCAGAACAGAAAACAACAAATTCTTTTAATTCCCAGACTCTCCACTGATGAACAGCTAGAGCACTTTCCCATAAATCTCTCAAACAGCAATAGGATTCAGTGTATATTAAGAGATCTGGGAGCTGTTGCAGAAGAGATTCCTGGCAGTAAGTGACACTTTATTCTGATACATCAGAATAAAATATCCTGGCTGTTACCAGTACCTGCCTAGAGACGCACAACCAGCCCACTCCTTCATTTTCAATTCTTTCACATGGTGCATGAATTCTATTACCAGAACAGAAAACGCAGCCATTTCGAGGTAGTTTACAGATTCTGGAGTTATGAAAGCCACCTCTAACTTGGAAGTATCCAAATAAATACATTTCTGTAAGAACTGGTGTTTGAGTTAAATTATCCAAGTGCCAATTCATTTAATTCCCAAACTTGAATGAAATATGATCATTCACTGCTTCTGTTTGAAATATTATCTATAGTCAGCAAAAAATGAAAATGAAATTAAGTGCCTGAGCAGGTAAGCACTGACCTTTGCACGGAATTCAGGGTCCTGCACAACACTGGTCAGGTTTGCCTCAATTAATTCCTTTTGAAAATTAAATGAAAATAATTAAAATTAAAATAACAACCTCTTTTAATTTTACATTGGTAAGGAACACACCACAAAGCTGACAAATACTCAGCTGGAATACACTTGGCAGAACAGGTAATTCCATATGTATTTAATTTTGTAATAAAAATATCTTTCTACAAAACTCTACTAACTTGCAGATCTCAGCTATGCCAGCATTATAACTGCTATTAATAAATAGGGTAACTTCAACGCTGCTCAAAACAAAATTAAGTTGGTTTGCATCTTATCTTCCATAAAACAAGAGTGAGTGACATCAGCTATGTTTTCTTCCCTTAGTTTTCTATTAATATTGCCCTGCTAAATTATTCTATCCAGTGTCAAACTGTCCCATATGTTCTTTTAAAACACTAGTACAACCACTGGTTTTAAAACACTAACACAGCAGTAGCTCCATTACAGCTTTCTAGAAACTTTCCACTGTCTCAAGAATGGCAATAAATTATCCAAGCAGCTCCTTGATCAGCTCATTTGTTCAGTACCTTTCTGAGACAATCTTCAGCTCACAAATAAGCAATTAATTCATGCACATGCAGACTTGAACACTAACTGTGCCCTTGTAGTACATTTTCAGTGTAACAAGTTTAATATTTCTTTCCTGTTTTCCAAAACATCCCACCAGGTACATTAGAGTAATAAAACCAGAAAATTGGACAGAAATTAGTACAAAAAAGTTTTCTGAACCAAGTTTTTCCTGCACTTGGGAAATATTTCAAAGATTTATTATTTAGTTCAGTGATTCCCAAATGGATTCTCAGAATTTATAGTCTATCAACAGTTTTATACCAAAATGGTTTCCTAAAAGTACAATATTTTATCATTAAATTTTCATATTAAGTTAATATATTAAAATGTCAGTAGCCACATAACAATAGCAGAGAGTAATTAAGAGTTGTATTTAGATATAAAACATGTCCTAGCCAACACCTAAATCACAGCATAGCTTTTCAGAGGCTTGCAGAAGCAAGGCAGCTGCAGCTGAGCAGAGAAGATGAATACAGCCCATAACGGTTCTGCAGCTTCAGGAGCAGCACAAGGACACAAGACAGCAACAACTGCAGTGAAAAGAACACAGAGGAAAAGTCTACAAAAATTAGCTCTGCCTCCTGTGCTTTAGAGCACAGGTCTTCAAGGAACTTGGCTGCAACATCACAAAACCATATTTCAAAACTCATCGAGAACTTTCAGGTAAATTTGAAAATTAATGTCAAAAATACTTCAGTACGTAGTTGTATCATTAACTGTATTTTTCTCTTCTATTAATTAAGTACTGAATTAGAAAGAAAAAGATTGAGGTATCTATCAAAAAAAGAATTTACAATCCCCTGACTTGTTTTCTGATCTTGATAGGGCAAAAGACTCTTAAGGCTAATTATCTTTTATAGATAATTATCTGCATAGATCAGTTTAGAATATTCACATTTCATCTAACATATTCCAAATCAGACACAAATGTTAATAATTTGTATTTTCATTTAAAATAAAATTTAAAAATTAAAGGTACTTTAAGCACCCATCCTAGAGCTGTACACCAAAGCCATAATTTTTACTGACTGTGGATGCAGATGAGTGCCCACAGAGGGTCTCACCCTCTGACCCACGTGCACTTGGCTGATCTGCTCCAGAATTCACCACATGCTGCAGGTCTCTTTCAATTTTGCTTTCAGACTTGCAGCTAAAAGTCTTTTCAGATTCTATCCATTCTTCACTTTAAGAAACAACATATATATTGCTCAATTTAAAGTTTTACAAGCTTTTTATAAGATTTTAAGCTAGAGTGCTTACTGTTGAAAAGTTGCCTTTGCATTCGCATAATAAATACAATATACTATAGTATAGTATAAATAAATACATTTACGAATTTATTATGCGAATGTAAATACATTTACATTCACATAAAAAATACAGTATACTATATATTAGACACAGTAAATATTAATATAATACGAAAAATATTTAAGGTTAAAACAGTTCTATAAACTGAAATGTACTTTGACAAAGATACAATGCAAGTGTGTAACATGCTGTCTGTACAGCTTAAAGAATAAAAGCAAGCAATGCCTACCTGCTGAAATTTATGCCTGTAATAACATTTTTCATTTATAGTGACAATCTAGTATGCAGACATAGATCAGAAGTATATTTTTTTGTATCTTCAACTAATATGCTCCTAAATATCAGTCTTTTAAAATGTTTTTTCTTTAAAAATGCTTAAGTAGCTCTCAGACAATCTAAAATATCATTCTCCCATGTCAGAAGTTCACTCAATGACCATTTTCACCTATGTGAAAATAGATATTCCCTTCAACTTCCTTTCTTCACATCTCAAGGGAAAGAATTCTAAACATTAAGAATTGCTAAAAATAATTTCCATGTTTATAAAAAGCCAGTCCTGCACTCTCACTCCTGAGAGATATGAATGTCTCCATGATTCTACTCCCTGGACACACATGAATAAATAATACAGCATCAGATTGCAGCTGTGTGTTACTATTTGTGCTTGGCTGCCTGCCAGACCCAGGGTTTCCTGCAGGTCTTTCAGATTTCATTCCAAAACTGCAAGAAGCCTTCACTGGTTTGATAGCTCCTTTAGTTGGAAAACTACATTCTTATTTTTCTTTAAAAATTGAGTCCTAACAAATGGATCTTTATCTTAAAATGCATTTTATATTGGAAATAACATCCATGATGAATTATTAGCCTATACTGTGAGTAATGTTTAAAAAGAAATTTCTAAGCCTTGAAAAGAAAGCTCACGTTTAAACAATATCAAAAGTAAAAAGTGCATAAGGAATGGAAAACAATAGCATTTCTATTATCTTGTTAACTCTTCCCTCCTGAATGTGTTGTATTTTATATTTAAGCCCTTCAAAACACGCATTATCTTCTTATTTTTATCACAGTGCAGCTGTGATTCTCATTACAGCCTCTAGATCGTAATTATTTTCCTACCTTACACATTGCAATACCAGAAAGGAATTACAGGTCAGACACAGGCCTGGGGATGAGTTCCTGACTCTAATTAAACCAATGACAAACTTCTCATTAACTGTGGCAGAGGCCCCCACAAGTCATTAGATACAATGAATTTCCTGAGTGCAGCCTGTTCCCCCTGCCAGGGGCTGAGCCTCCCGGGGTCAAGGCCTGTGGAGTGGGTGAGCCTGCCACACAAGGGTCCCTGAGAACCCCTGGGAGGGAAGGGCCCTGAGAGACATTCCCGAAGTTAGGGAGACACAGGAAGCTTCTCTCACAGGATACCCTGTTCTGTTATGCTGATGTATCCCTGTTCTGCTCCCTCTGTCGGCCCTGTCCCTGTTCCAAAGTGTTCCCACTGCCCCCACAGGCCTCTGTCCTCAGCCACCCCCATCTATTTCCCCACTGGTGCCCACACCCTTGCACCACCCTTGTACTGCCCCCATGCCCCCTGAGGGTTGGCCCCTGATGCTCTCTCCGCCCCTACAATCCCATACTTAATCCTGAACCCTTCCCACGAGTCTTGTCTTTGCCTGTGGATGATCCAGGAGGGTGGCTGGGATAAGTATCTCTGGAAACCCTTGCAAAGACCCTTCCCTGCTCTTTGCCACTGACGCAGGCGCTTCCAGAAGGTTGCGGCATGACACCCCCAACCCTAAGGCCGCAGGAAAGGCCTGCTCTGGGATGGCACAGCTGGGGAGAAAGCTGAGGAAAGGGCAGTGCCAGTCGGTGGTGAGAGGAGGGTCCCTTCTCCCCAGCGGGGGAGCTCTGTGGGTCCCCAGCCTTGCTGGGCTCTGCTGTGGGCTTGCCTTTGCCTGGTCAGTGACCTTGGGCTGCTAAGTTGCTTCCCTGCCATGACGCGGGGCTCACCTCATCATTGCACTTTTCCCTGACAAGCGCTGGAATGCTGAACACCAGCCAGCCCTGATTCTGACTTGAGCTCAGGTTAGGCATCATCATCTCAGACTTGCCTTATCAAGACTGTTCGGTGACCCCAGCTACCAAAACCTGACCAGCTCTGCTTGCCTTGCTCAGCCACCGTGGGATTGTGCCCCTTGTCAGTGCCTCCAACCATCTTGCTGTCGTTGTCTCCCGGGTGGCCTTCCCTTGTGGAAGAGTCCACTCCTGCTGCTCCTTGACAAGCATAATCTCCCTGTCCTTCACCTCCATATCTTCTTTCTTTTACCTTCTTCTAGTTTTTTTATGCCATTGATCATTATTACCTTCCTGGTATTTTACACCCACTGGACTCGAAGATTGGCGTTTTCTCGCTCCAGTTCTTTTAAAGACTGTTCTTATAGTTGATCTTCTGATGAGTCTTTTTGCGCTTTTCCCACTCTCATTATTCCCCAGGGCAGTGTCTATAGCCTTTTGCTCATCTTACATTATGTTCTCTCTCCAAGCAATTTCATCAGCTGACACATCCTCAGTTATCATCTCCATGCCGATGACTAACAAATCAAGCTCAGCATCATTAATTGTTCTTCTAACAATATTCCCCATCTGTCCTTCTCCCAAATTACATCACTTCAAGGTTTTATCAGCTTCAACAGAAAGCTGATAAACAGAAACAGAACAGAAAGCTTCAGCTTCTCTTTTTCTTGAGAAAAAGAGCTAGTATCTTTCTTCCCCAAAACTTGCTATACCTTTTCTTTCTACATACTCAGGTACATGTTCTCAGGATATTTTCAAAATTTTTTCTTTTCATTGCTCTTATGAAAGAAAACCCACATGCCATTTTGGGATCCTCATCTACTCAACATCCCCTTTCCCTCTTCGTCCAAACAGAAGGGGCTTCCTTTCAGTCCTAATAAAATATTATAAAAAAACCTTATAAAAACCCTTTCAATTTGTTGAAGCAATACCCTTGCCTCAAGACTGTACTATGCTGAATTCTTCCATCAGGGCCTAGTTCCCCTTGATATCAAACTTACATTTTTCAGTATTGCTTTTAAGTGTCCATGTGGCATAAGTCTGCCTCTTAAAAAATAATAATAAATTAAATGCTGTACAAGGTAAACTATTATCTAATTGCCAAGCAGAAGAAATATGTGAGCTAGTTTTAAATTAGAACCAGTGAAATACCCCCAGCAACAGTGATACTGAGCTTCTTGGCAGGATGTATTAGTTCATGCACAACTCAATGCATTTGTGGATATTCTTCCTGTTCATCTGTATAGCTCTACAGTTCCCTTATAACATATTTTCTCATTAAGCTTGATGCCTATTTATATTTTGTACATTCTGCCAGTATTCCCAGTCTTGTGTAATTGGTTTGACAGTCTGTCATCTATGTATCAAATAAAATGTTTTACTCTATTTAAGTTCCTCTTAAAATAATTCTACTTTTCAAGGCATCTCCAGTAACTTTCACTTGTGTCTGTTTCTTCTTCCTGAGACTGGGAGTTGCCAGAGCAGTAACATTTCTCCAATAAGTGCATGTGAGGTGGTAGAGTAAATTAAACAGGGACCTAAATAATAGAAAACAGATCTCTGTATCTCTGCTGCATTTAGCAGTGCTTCTGTCTATTTAACTGTCTTCAAAAGCTTCTTTGTCTTTCAGATCTTCTGTACCTGATGACAGCTTAGCAATTTTCACTGTGCCAAAGCTCTGCTGTTTCCTTCGCAAAGATAAAAGCTACTCAGAAAGATGTTCAATAGAGAAAACATCTAAACAGTGTCTGGTTTTCCTCTAGAAACTGGCACACGGTGTTTTCTAAAAAGAGTGAAGTCAACTTTCTGTAACTCCTAAGAATTGGCTTTTTTGGCGTTTCTGGCTGCAGGCACATGCAGTCCCTGCAGTTTCACTCAGTGATGAAAGCAATGAAAGAACCAGTCCAGACACAGCAATTTGGGCTCATTTTGAAAATCATGTGCACAGCACAGAGGTTGGCAATTTCATCCCCAGACAAGAATTTTCCATTTCATTGTAGCCTATCTTTATGTCATCTTTTATAATTATCCTTACCTCATCCTTTATTAGCCATTTCATACAGATAGATGAGAAACTGGCACAAACTTAAGATTTTGTCAGGTTGGTCATTTTTCAGTTACAGCTGGGAAAAAAAAAAAACCAAACAAGAAGATAAACAGCATTTCACTGAGGGCAAACTGTCAACATCCTTATGACATATTTAAGGTTCTCTAACCAGGACCCTACACAAGCAGCTTTCCATTTACCAGTTCCCAGGCCAGCTTCTGCTGCTGCTGCTGGTTGTTGGATTTTACACACTTGATTTATTAATGGCAGTCTTTTGCCATTTAGTAGAAGTTCCAGTTCATTTGGAATGGTGAAAAAAAGCAAAGGTTACTTTAGAAAAGCACATAAGCTTTAGTCTACGACATAGAGTAACATATTTTATTTTAAAAGTATGTTTGATATTTAATACTATGATCTTTTTGGACTATAGGATCTTATATATAAATACATAATACATTACAATCGACTACAATTTACACTAAAGCTACTGCATACTTTCCTGTTAACATAATGAAGCTTTAAAACAGCTGAAGCACCACTACGTGCAAAACAAGATCAAAACAGGATTAATATATATCATATTTCTATTGTTATATATTTACCTAAAACCAAGACTTGACGTTTTGCTATGTTGTTACAAACTTATTTGCAAGATGAGAATATGTTCCCAAGCAGGCAAAGCTATCTGAAGACATAAAAAACATTATCTCTTTTTGCAGAAGAAAAAATGGAAGGTTCAGGGGACAGGGATGCAAAAGGTTAAGAAATAAATTAATTGCCAATGTGGGAATATCAGTGCAACATCCAAAGAGTACCTGTTTTTACCACCTGAAAAGACTGAGAACATGGATAAATTCCAGTTTTCTTGGTTAACTATTCAACAAAATCATTTCACTCATTTTTAGGATTTTAAAAAAGTGCTTATGTTGCCATATTTTTAGCACATAAGCAATAAGCATGTAAGGCAGAGAGTCATTTCAGGAATTGCATCGGGAATTTGAATGGCCAGGTGTGTCTGATTTCTCCCGATAACCCTGCAAGTTCAAAGCATTTAGCAATTATGAAGATATAATGTAGTCATTCATGGAAGACTGACTGCCACAGAAAATAACCCTAATAATTTATGGAGTCATTTTGAAAGTAATCATTGTCGTTTTAGGGATCCCACATTATTGTTTGTCTGGACCTAATTTAATTAAGGGTATTTTCTGCTTCTTGTGTAGACACCTCCTCAGCTATTACAAAAGTATAAGCTTTACTTGTATAAATATTCCCCATAGAGTAAAAATATTTTTAATGGCAAAACACATTAAGGCACATAAATTTTCATACAATTTTCATCACATATTATGTTTGACAATTATTTAACATTCATACTTTCTGTATGTCTGTATTCTGTCTTCTCTCTGTTCTGTATTCAGCATGGCTGAATATTTTTATATGTAATCAGCTCAGTCAGAAACATGTTCATTGGTATAACAAATTCCCAGAGAGAAATGGTCCTCAATATAGTTAAAATCTGTTAAAATATTCTGAGGTCTCCAGCAATTTTTGGTATGATAGCAATAGTTACAATCAGACAATCTTCTTTCTAAAGAAATTTTCTTTTTCTAAAGAAAAGATAAGGTTTATCTTTAACATCTACTACTTCCTTTTTAAAAAGTCCATGGAAGATTTTCTTCTTCAGGTAAGATGGTTTCCAAAGTTACATTATATAATGAAAAATTATTGCATTATATGATATAGTTTGCTCTTATTACAACATTAGCCAGCTGATAAATGTTTCTATTTTAACATATCCAAGTCCTGAGCAAACTCATTCAAATTACAAATTAATGAGCTAACTTTAAGGACTCAGAAGTAATTAATTAATTTAATAAAACTAATTTCAAAACTGCTAAATCAAATAATGTTTCCCTTTTTTCCCTCAATTTTATCTATACAAATTCACAGAACCTTATTCAGAAATTGAGTTCTTTTTTCCATATCAACTTTTCCAAGATTGAGAAGTCTGATATGAAATGAATGAAATGCTGGCAGTTGATAACTTTAAAAAATTCTTCAGTATTTGGAAAACTACAGAATATAAATTATTGGGGGAGTATTGGTATGTGTTTTAAACTGCTGAATATGGGAACAAATGCAACAAAGAAGAGAGCTCTCACACAGTAGTGCTGGATGGGCTGTGTCATCTTCAATGCTCAAAGGAAAACAGAGAACACAAAGGGTTGCTGTAGGTTACCACTGCTGCTGTAAACCCCTTCAGAATCACATTCATTGCTTCCACATGGCTAGCAACCATGGAAGTATTTTGCTCCAAAATAAGTTATGGATTATATTTTAATGCTTTTAAGGATAATCTTATAAAATTCGATTTTTGTGTTATATTTGTACCTCTGTCCATCGTGAGATTCTTGTAGATAGATCTCAAATCAAATACTGGAGTATAAGTGTCACGTAGCAGTCTAACACATTTCACTACAACCTCTGTGTTGCTGTCATGTAAAAGAACTGATGAAGTTCAAGACAGAAAATATTTTCATGCAAAAGTCCCCAGAAGTCAAACACACTGTGTTCAACTGCTGAACATTAATATATGGAAGGATTGTGTGGTTCACTACAGTTTAAGGAAGCAAAACTCATTAATACATTCAAACACAGAAACTAAAACCCAAGAGCCAACGGATTGTTTTGGAAATAGAGGAAATATTTTGTTTCACCTTTTAATCTAGATTCAGTTCTTTTATGTTTGTATTTTCCTCTCAAAAAATGATGAGAAAAGTTAAAGTGAAACCTTCAATCCTGACAATTTCTGAAAACTGAAAAAAGGACAGGTAGGAAAACAAAAGAACCCCTTCTCCTGGAATGGATTTCTCCAAGTTTAAACAGCTGCAGTTCAGGTTATGAACAAGACAGTTTTCTCACTGAATTAAGCTATGTGTCAATTGCTGAGAGCACTGACACAGCAATACTGTAGTAATAAAAAATTATGTCCAGTGTATGAGAAAATTTAATAACCTCTGTCCTCGTTTGCCTCTGTTTCTTCTGAAATATTTTGCTACTAGGTTAAGTTTACAAAACTCACTTCAAGATTGGAACAGGCAAAATGTAATGTAAATTTGCAGGTAATATGATGACCAACATCTTGGAAAAAATATACTTATTATGCCAAAAGGCTCTACCAGCTCCTATCATCTAGTGCCCTAAGAGTAAAACCACCAGGAAAATTCATCTTGCTGTAGCTGGACTGAACTCATTAATTTGATCCATTTTCCTGTATTGGGTTTCTACCTATATACTGTAAAACAAAGGGAGGTAATTATCATGGCTGATTCTAGATACTGTATTAGCCAGAAGGAAAAAAAAAAAAGAAATGTATGATTTCTTTAGAAAATGACAAGCATAAGTATCATATCCCATCCAATCCCATCCTCCTTCAAAAGCATCCTTTCTTCCAAGAAGAAATGGAAACCTGCCTGAAGGCTGGATGAATTTAGGGTTTACATAAGTGAAATACAAGGTTTTCTATTCAGAAGGAGAGGAAAGAAATAAAGCAGCCACTGAACACAGACATAACTCAGCACAATCGTTAGAGGGGCTGTGAATTATAGTGACATAAGTTACTTTCATGGCAGAACTTTGAGTGTTACCTATGAGAGCCTGGCTGAATTCTTACCTCTCTGTATCACAGATTTCACCTGCAGCGAGTGGCTAAGAATCCCTATCTATTTTTATTAATATTTTTAATAACTTCAGGTTAAAATTATTGTATGAATCAGCCCTGTGAATGCCAAAGACCAAGAATGCAGATGCAGCAGTTTTCTCTTGTGAGATTTTTTGTTTCTCTTTCTGAGATTAATTGAAGTGAATCTAATTCCTTAGGTTTTTCAAACTCACCCTACTTCCAAATATGATCTTTTTAAAATTTGCCTGCTAAACCCATGATTGCTACACGTCTTTCTCTCTGCTAATCTGTATGTTCATAATTTCCTTTTTTCCCTTTTCCTGCTTTAACTTCTTCAGTTTCTTTCATTCATGCAGAACTTTTTTTGTAATTTGTTTTCCTTAGTTCACCACAGCCAATTTCTGTACTAATTCATCAGTTTCAGTAATGAACATGGAAGGTAACACTTAATGTTGCCTTCACTATAAAGTAATTTTTTATCTTTTCTTAGATAAACATCCAGCATTTTTTTCATAGTAATGTCAGAAACACCAATGTGATCCTCTTCTGCATTTTGTAACTAATTTTTCTTGAAAAACATATGTCTTGAATACAAATATATTTTGCTAAGTTGCTTGTTAGCCTTTGAAGCTTCCTATTAAAATATATATTATAAGCATATTTGCATTAAAATTCTGTTGCTGCTCAGGTTCATTTCAATGCATAGAAACACTTCCTGAATCATCTTTCAGCTGAAGAATGTCCTCAGATTCTTTAAATTTTAATATTGGTTAAACGTCAAGTCAAATATACACTTAATATCTGTAGCACAGCTACAGCAAAGCTTTTTTAAATATAAAAGTAAAAATGCAAAAGTGGTTAAAACATTATTTAAAGCTTTTCAACTAGCATGAACTGAAAATAGAAAAGTTGAATTAAGCTTTCATGAGAAATTACTTAAAATTTTCCCTAATTTTAAAGTGCCTCAGTTTTTAAGTTAAAACCTGTTTAATGTTTTGAAATAGAACACCTTCCATACAAATAATTATGCAAGTTACAAAATGGAAGTTTAAAAAGAAAGCTAAGAAACACAAATGAATGTTCCATTATATATAAAAATTTGTCATATTTTTAAAATTTGTGTATTGTTAACTTTACAGAAGTTAGTACAGAGGACACAACAGATCAAATTTCCATTTCTTGCCCTTTTTTTTCAGTCCCTGTATTTTGGCATTCCATCAATGCTTTTGGTATGTAGGGGATATTTTTCAGTGTTCCAGTTAAAAACATGGGCAAGCTGTAACCTTGTATAAGATTACAGAGAATCAGTAATTCATCTCCTCCAGTTTACATGTCTACATTTGAATTAGTCTCTAATTAGACTTGTTTGACTTTCTAGCAAGTGGAAAGAAATGGATGTTTCTAGAATGCAATTAATCTTGCCCCAAAATAGGTCCTTAAAACAGTTCAGATAAATTGTTCATTAGAAATGCCTGATTATCTCTGTTAACTATGAAAAGAGTTTAGTAGGCCAGCTCGAACACAAATGTCTGAGAGACAGACCTCCAATGTTATGAGAAATTAATCATATATTACATTTCCCATTTATTTGAAATGGGAATAAAAGAGTCCACTAAGGTGATTTTACCACCCTCTAGGAATTTATCCTTTTCATTTTCCAAATCTAAAAAGTGTTGTTCCTTTTAAGAAAGGTATTAAAACAGTAACTAAAAAAACCCCAACATAACAGCAAAGTAAAAACAATACATATATTGATATTATTAATATATGTAATT
>VZTN01005360.1:62317-177878 GCA_013400515.1 Erpornis zantholeuca | reverse complement strand
AACTGGGGTGCATTAATGTCACAGAACAGGCGATCCCTGGGAAAAGCCTTTCGTTCTCACCCTCACCTGGGCCCCATCCCTGCGGGGGATCCTCGGGGACCCTTGTGTGGCAGGCTCAGCCTCCACACTTTGTCTCTTCCCTTTCACCCTTTCCCTTTAGCCCAAACTCACTGCCATGGGTTTTTATTGTAGGTCAGGGACTAGTGGAGCAGTTGTGTAGTAAGAAGTCAACGAGCAGAATATTAATATATTAATAAAAATGAAAGTAAGTGTTTAACAGAAGTTTCTGATTATTTTGTGGGCACTCTGGCTTTTATTGTTCCTTTGGTCTCTGAGCATTTATGATTCTTGGGTGCTTCCCTCCCCCTAGGGGTTGGTGATCACAACATGGGAATAAAAGATGCTGCTTCTTACAATTGTGCTTGTCTGTGCCTGGTCCATGTCGGGAGCAAGGCAGGTGCTGGCAGCATAAAAATTCATGGAATCATGGAAAATGCTGAGCTGGAAGGGACCCCCAGGGATCACCCAGTGCCAGCCCTGGCCCTGCCCAGACCCCCCAACAATCCCAGCCTGGCCATCCCTGGCAGCAGTGCCCAAAGGCTCCTGGAGCTGTGGCAGCCTCGGGGCCGTGCCCATTCCCTGGGGAGCCTGGGCAGTGCCCAGCACCCTCTGGGGGAAGAACCTTTCCCTAAAATCCACCCTAAACCTCCCTGGCCCAGCTCCAGCTGCTCCCTGGGTGCTGTCCCTGGAGCAGAGCTCGGAGCTTTAGGGAAGAGCAACTCATCTGCAGATTTCCTGACTCCATCTCCCTCTCCTCCAGCACTACTCAGGAATGTGGCAGCACACAGGCAAACTTTAAAACCCTGGCATTTATTCTTGCATCATTTCACTTGCACAGCCCAGGCTCAGCTGTGCCACCACAGCTGGGAGCTCTGGTGCCTCACACAGGGAACACAGGTTAAGGATCTTGTTCAGGTATACCTTGTCTGTAAATAAAAATGTTTAACCAGTGGTGGCTGAGGAAACAAGACATTCACAGCAACTGAAATAAGTTAAAATTGCATTTTGAGAAGCATTGCCTAATACATGCCAATTACAAATGCCTTAAAAACCAAAAGGAGCCATCTTCACAGGACAGATATTTTACTGAGGAATAGTTAAATGTGATGTAAATGAGAAATACAAATTAATTGCATTTTCTTGAAGTAAAGAGTAACTTTTTTCTCCTATTTGGCTAGATCATTTTTTATAATGCCTTCGTAATTTTTAGGTTCATATAAATTATACAAAGAGTAGAATTTTTTTCTGATTTTCTTAAAAGAGAAAAAGAAAAGGAAACTAATCCATACCATTTGTTTGGCAAAAAGCCAGATGTGCACTAAAAAGCTTGGGTGAAATGGTGGAGCAGAACCTCTCAGAGGGCAGGCCCTGGCACAGGGTGCCCAGAGCAGCTGTGGCTGCCCCTGGATCCCTGGCAGTGCCCAAGGCCAGGTTGGCCACTGGGGCTTGGAGCAGCCTGGGACAGTGGGAGGTGTCCCTGCCATGGCAGGGGTGGCACTGGGTGAGCTTTGAGGATCCCCCAAATCCTTCTGCAGTTCCCTGAAGAGCAGGAGCAGTGACAGGGCCAAGCCCCAGGACTGGCACCATGGTCCCACACCCAACCTTCCCTTCCCTTCCTCCAGTGTCACACCACAGGCCCCTTCCCATGGCAGCTGGGAGGGATTTCCCTCCCCATCCATCACCCTTTGGACACCTACCCCTTCTGGGGGGCAGAGGGAGGGCAGAGCTCCTCTGACCTTTCAGCTCTGACCTTTCAGCTCTGACCTTTCAGCTCTGACCTTTCAGCTCTGTCCCTATTTCTTCTTTCTCCCCCTCTGCAGTGCTCAGGGCAGGGGCAGGAGCTGGGCCCAGGGCTTTGATGGGGGCTTGGAGGAAGCCCCAGCTCCCTTTGCTTGCACAGCACTGTCAGATCCCAGAACTGCTCCCTAAATCCAGGGGCAGCTCCAGGCAGCCAAGGAACTGAGCCAGGGTCACAGCAGAGCCTTTGACAACTCCATCAAGTCATCAGGGCAGTTTCAGAGATTGTCACTGCAGTTCTTTATTTTTTTAATGAGATCCTAAATATATCCTCCTACATACAGAAAAAATAATTTCCTGAAGAAACTCCTTCTTTTAAAATATTTAAATGAACAAACAAAACTGGGTGCCTTTAAACGTTTTTCTGAGATTTACTCGGTATTTGACAATGACAACAGAGCTGTGTTTTTATATTGTATCTACAGCAATCACATTTATTTCTCTAAGCATGTACTGGACTCTGGACACAGCAATGTGCACCTAGGACAGGAGTGGAGAGGCTGAACAAAGCCAGGGTAGATGTGGAATGTATGCTCAGAACAAACCCTCAAAGCAATTTCTCCTGATCCCCAGCTGCTCCCTGTTCCAAGGATTCAAATGAACTGAGATCTCACTGTGACAAGCAGAGCAGGCTGGAACCACACACTGCAGTTGTGGACTGTCACAGTTGCAGTCTGGACTTGTCACATCTCACTTTTGAGAATGTGTGTAAGAAAAAACTCCATTATTCACAATGTTTCCCACCCCAATCCTCCTCACACATGACAAAAAGTGACTGAGCTCTTTTTAAAAGGGTAAAAAAATTGTAAAATGAGTGTTGAAAAAGTTCCCTCATAAAAACTCACATTGAGAAAATACTGAAGAATTAAGTCCATCTAGAAAAAACTTGCTGTAATTTCTCAGCTCTTTGGCTCAGTGTCTTCCAGGTGCCCAAGTCCCTTCCCCAGCTCTGAGCAGCCTCTCCCAGCTTTCCAGGGAGGTTTGCAGTGCCCATCCCTGGAGGGGTCCCAGGAAGGGCTGGAGGTGGCACTCAGTGCTCTGGGCTGGGGACAAGGTGGGCATGGGGCACAGCTTGGCCTGGCTGGGCTGGGAGGGCTTTTCCAAGCTGGCATTCTGGGATTCCAGGAAGCACAGTTCCATCTGGGAAGCCAAGAGTGCCAATGTGCCAAGGAGCTCCAAGGGCAAGCGAGCAAGCAGTGATGCTCTCATCAGGGCATGGACACCTCCTGTCCTCGATGCACAGGGACAGGAGGAGCTTCCCCTCTAGGACTGGGCCAACTGTGAGGGACTCATTGGATGTCTGAGAGCCAAACTCCAGCCTTTCCTCACCACCGTGTTTGAGTAACTCCTGCTGGCACTGCTGGGAGTTAAACAGTGCTGTGCATCGAGGGGAAGGGGGAGATCCCAAGCCATGGGGCTGGGAAGGTGCTGGTTCTGCCACAATTCCCCAAAAATGTGCAATCATAAAGGCTGGTGCAGTGATTCCCTGGCAGTGCCCAAGGCCAGGTTGGCCATTGGGGCTTGGAGCAGCCTGGGACAGTGGAAGGTGTCCCTGCCATGGCAGGGGTGGCACTGGATGGGCTTTGAGATTCCTCCCAACCCAAACCATTCTGGATTCTCTGATGTCCATGACAAGTGTTGCAGTCTGAGAGGGGCCCCTGAGTGAAGGGTCCTCCACTTCTAGCACCAGATGAGCCTCAGGCAGGTGCAGCTCCTCAGGCTCCCTCCAAAACCCTCCCCACGGTTCCTGCATCCCAGCTCATGCCTTAGGTTGGAACTTTTCTGTGTTCCCAGCCCTGCCCTGCCCAGTGTCACTCTGCAGTTCCCTGGAGCTCGTTCAGTGCTGTTCTCTCATGCTCACACACACACAACAAAGCCTCTCCAGCTCTCCAAGGACACCCAGAGCCTCCTAGGCCCAACAACTGCAAACCACAATCTTGGGGACAGGGGGGCAAGCTTGGGCAAATTCCATCCTTGCCTGGCTTCTGCTTGGGGAATTGATGCTGAGATCCAAGTGGGAAGAACGCGGGAGCTGTCCTTGTCCATGTTGGGATGCACTGAGGCAGGGGCCTCTGGAGCCCAGAGTGTACCTCTGAAGGCCTTTCCAATCAATCCCTCCTTGATTCCTTTATTCCTGCCTGCTCTCTGTTTCCAGGGAGCCATTTAAGGCATCAGAGGCACAGAGATTTTTTTTGTCCTGTTGGCCAATTCAGGTGTCACTGTAATTGATGCTGGTGAAATGATTAAAAAAGTGATGCTCCTTGTGAAACACTGAAATGAATGTTCACCCTGCTGGCAGCTACTGAGTAAAATTAGGACAGCAATAAAAGGTTAGACAATGACATTTAATGGTACTCCAGTAATAGATTTTATCACTTTTTTTATCCTACCACAACAATGTGTATTTTCATATACATTATATTTAATAAAATGTATTGATATGGAATTAGGAAAGCATGGGTTTAGTACTATTTACATATTTTAATTGAAACAATTTTCTTAACAACATTGAAAAATAGAAACTTAAAGTTCTCTTAATCGTGTTTTCAGCCAGTTAGTGGTAAACAAAT
Organism: Erpornis zantholeuca; assembly: GCA_013400515.1. Classification (NCBI taxonomy): domain Eukaryota; kingdom Metazoa; phylum Chordata; class Aves; order Passeriformes; family Timaliidae; genus Erpornis; species Erpornis zantholeuca. The sequence continues at coordinate 173,451 of VZTN01005360.1, read as the reverse complement.
GCATGCCTAGGAAGTCACACTCCCTCTAAAACGTGGTCAGTTGAAAGTTTCTAACTAAAGTGTGTATCTCTGTTTTGTTTCAAAAAATACATAAGTATGTCTGTCATTTCTGATACAAAATTCTACACTATCTTCAATAAATAAATAATAAAGCGATTCTGAAAAGTATGAAATGTAAACTTTGTTGTCCCTCCAACGTACATTTTTTTTTTTTCCTTCCCATTGCTTGAAACATTACAGTGGTCTTTTAGGAAATTATAATACACAGACACTTCCCAGCACAGTTTACACTTATTACCATACTGACCTACCTACCTGTTATGGATATATCCTAATTTCCTAATGGAAACCAATAAGACTTGGAGTGCTAGAGAACACCGCCGACACAGGAGAGGTGGGAACCAGTACTGAAAGGACATGCAAGGAACACCAAAACCTAACAACAGCTCCACGAGAACGTTCACATGCGAATGACACAGGCTGGCACCTCCCATCCGGAACGAAGTCCTTACAAAAATACAGTGGGTGCACGGCAGGGCGTGGGCAGCAGGAATCCAAGCTGAACAAAGAGGAATTTGACTCTCAGGGGTTTTTAGTCCCCTGAGTCCAGGCTCAGCAGAGCACTCACCCCGTGCCTGAGGGAAAGCAGACGTCAGTGCCCGCCTGGAGCTGGGAGCTTTGCCCAACAGGGGTTTGGCCTGGATGTGTGTATCCATGGAGTGAAAGGGATGGAGAGCCCCAGCACTGCCCTGGCCAGCTGTGGGTTGCCCACTCTGCAGCACCCCGAGCTCTCTGGGCACATCCAGCGCCCGTCCCGTGGGAGCTGCAGGGCGTGGGTGCCCCAGGTCCCATTGCTCCCTGTCCCACACGGTGAGCAGGGCTCAGCTCCACCCCTGGCACCCCAGGCTGCTCTGCAGGTTGGGAATTCGCTTTGAGCTGCAGCCGAGATTGTTTCTTCCTCACCCCCCGCAGCAGCAGCAGTAAAGGAGGGGTGAGAGGTGCACATGACATCCAGCAGGGCTCTGTGCTCGCCCTCGGCTCCCCAGCACTTACAGCCCCGCGGACATCAGCGACTTCCAAAGGGAGCGAGGGTGGACTCTGCTGGAGTGCAATTCATCTCTGTGCAGAAGGCCTGGACATCTTTTATTTTCAGGGGCAACACGAGTCATGAAGTGGTATGTTAATAGAATCTTCTCTGTTTATAGATATAGACTATTTATTTTCTAAGTCTTTTCAGTACCATCATGAAGATCTTCGAAGACCTTCTTGCTGCGAAACCGCTCCTTCCATTCACGTCACACTTACACACCACTCTGCTGAGCAATAGGCACAGAACTCCTGAAGGGGGAGAACCCTGCAGAGAGCCTCCAAAACACACCCACACTGCCTTCTCCGTGGAAATTAAAGAGCAGGGCAACTGGAGCAAGCACAGCCACCTGTGTGGTTTGCCAGCCATCCCAACTGCAGCACAGGGAACAACAGGGTTGTTTCACCAGCCCAGGAAACCAGCGCCGAGTTCCACACAGAGATTGAGGGAGATCTCCTCACTAAATTGGGATTCATGTGTTCAGTGAGAATTATCAAGGCACAAAGATGCTCCTGTTTGCTTTGATAACCCTCTGACGTGTGAAGGGCGAGCAGTAGTTTCACGCCACACCAGCGAGGACTCGGTGGCAGCTCCTGCAGCTCCTGCAGCGAATTCCAGCTGAATTCCCACAGCAGCTCCTCTCTCCTAAGGCTCATCAAACAGCTGCAGGTCCAGGCGCACCACGATCTCTCCCGTGGGGACTTCGTGCAGGAGGAGACACTTTGTAACTGGTCCCTTGGAACCCTGATCCTTCTTGATGTCTGCCACACGGATCTCTGTCCTGCCCAGGAAGTCTGGAATGCAGAAACACACCGTGCTCAGGAAAGGGAAAGCAGGGTCTGCAGAAGGACCTGAACTCCCACCCACACACAGCAAAAGAGAGAACAAGCCTGCAGCCCAGCTCCACTTGTGCACTTGAAGAGGGCCAAAGGCTGCCAAGCTGCATGGAAGGGGATTTAGGCAGACCAAGCTAAACACCAGCAGTGTTAAAAGTAAATGGGCCCATAAGTGGGAAAACCCACAATGGAATTCACAGCTGCCTTGGTTCAGGGACTTCTTGATTTTATGATGTGTTAGAAGAAGACCAAAAGTTGCTGAACAGTTAAGCCTGAGTGTGAAGCCTCTGGAGATGACAGAGCCCAGCAATGATAGTACCAGTCCTATCCAAACCCTGCCTGAGAGATTGTGACTCCAAAACACTCCCTGTGATGCTCCACAGGTTTATCCCAGCTTATGAAATGACAGAGGCTGTGGACTCCCCATCCCTGCAAGTGTCCAAGGCCATTCTGGAAGGGGCTTGGAGCAGCCTGGGATAGTGGAAGGTGTCCTTGCCCATGGAAGGGGCTGGAACTGGATGATCTTTAAGGTCCCTTCCCAGGCAAACCATTCCATGATTCTATTGGGTTTGGAATCCTGGGCTCATATATAACAGGAACTCAAAGGCATCTCTTGTTGCTATTGAGCACAAAATGAACAACACAGAGACAGTCCATTTCAAGTAGGAAAAAAGAGTTTAATTCTTTGACTTTGTATATATAGATTTCTCACAATGCCAGTGGATTGGAGAATGAGGTTGCCTGCTCTCCAACCACACTGGTCAAATTGTAAGTTTATCAATTTTCTCCTCCTTTTCAGAAGGAATGTAAAACAAAAAGAACAGTTATAAAAACATTGCTTTGTTTATATTAAATGTGTGAGAGACTCTACTGCAAAAATGCAAACATTCAGAAGACTGAAAAATCAGGGCAACAATCTCTTCCTCCTGCATGAACCCATGCATGTGCAAGAAGCATCCAGAGCCTTCTGGAGCCTTGGCAGAATTACAAACCACACTTCAGTTGGTGTCAATCGCACAGGAAAAGGAACTCCCAAAACCCAGAGGGAGCTGGATTCCTTTTGTGCTGACACTGGGGTGGAGCAAGGGTAAATTGACTCCCCAATGTGCAAAGGAGGTCAAATCTGGGCTATCTTTAAAGATCATCTCCCAAGCCTGGCCATTCCCTCGGATCTCCCTGGGCAGGAATGCAGCTCCTGGGGCAGGGGCAGCCCTGGACTCACCGTCGGGGGAGAACTGGTCCCGCTCGAACACCGTGATGCACAGCACGTCCTGCTCCAGGTCCTTGATGAAGAACTGGCAGTTGGAATTCCACTTGGGATTCAGGGTGTCCTGGATGGTCTTGGTGATGTGGCACTGGGAGCCCATGGTCACCTCGCAGTAGGGGTTACTCTTCCCTGGGAAGATGGGAACAAGCAGAAAGCAGTGGGGATTTTTTAGCTGTGGGATCTGCTCCTGAGCTTCCTTCTACTCCGACAGCCAACTGATCTGAGAAAGACCTGGGCCAGACCAGGGCTCTGGCCCCATCCCAGGCTCTGGCCCCATCCCAGGCTCTGCCTCACTGCCTCTGTAATGGGCTACATTAACATCACACTGAATACTCCACTCTGCTGGCTGCTAAGCACCCCCACTCTTCCCCCCAGGACTTTGTGGCTGGTTTGGTGGAAACTCAGTCAGTCTGAAACAAAAGCCTCATGCAAGATGACTGCAGGACCACGGCTGAGCTGCACAAATCCACATCTACCTCTTTTACCTTCATTAAACCCACATCACTAACAAAGCCACAGAACAGAACCCCAGTTCTGGGACAGAACCCCTGCAGGGTTGGGCTGGCAGGTGGGAATGTCTTCTAATGGAGCAAAGAAAGCCAAGGCACTCACCATGGGACCTGCAAGGTTTCAGTTCAATGCCTTCAACAACATTCACCATCAGCCTCCCAATGCCTGTTGCTCTCTGAGAGCGAACTGTGGTGGAACAGAAGAGCAGAGACAAATGTCACCAACTGATATTCCTGCCCAGGAACTTTTCCTCAAGAGATGGGACCCCCACAGCCTATGCTGTACCTAAGTAGGCCTTTTCCCTCTTCTTCTTTTCAGTCTCTATGTAAAGTTCTGAAGCAGCTTTGATCTTCTGAACCCAGGCAGTCCTTGAGAAAGAAAGGAGAAAAAGAAGTTGCAAAATGCCATTTCCCTTTTCCCTGCTGGAGCAGACAAAACTAAAGCTGTCCCTCCCTCCCAGGCAAGGCTCTGGCCCCATCCCACAGCTGGTCTGCCTGAAAGGGATCTTCCTGCAACTCATAGCACCTGCAGAATGCAACCTGCCCAGGGCAGCTGTTGGAGTCCAGGAAAGCTGGGAAACTTTTCCTGTTGCTCAGGGGGGTCTGGGACCTCCCCCCTGACATCCCAGGGGGACACAGCCTTTGATCTGTGCCCCTGGAAAAAGCTCCCAAAGCTTTTGGATGAACTGCAAGCATGGAGAATGTGAGACAGATTGGAGTTAGTTTATCACAGGGTGAAAAATCAGAGTTTTGGGGTTTGTAGTGTGGAGGTGAATGGGGACAAGCATGGAGGATTCAGGGTGGGGCCCCTGGGTCTTTCCTTCTCCTCCTTCTCCTCCATCCCTGCTGTGCTGCTGGCACTGAGGGAATGCTAGGATGGGTTTGAGGTAGAAGAAATGTGTGAACTAGGATTAATAGTTATTGGTACACTGTTGAAAATCTTATATTGGAATTGTTAATTGGGTAAAAAGTCTTTAAAACATTCTGTGCTCAAGCTCTTGTGACCATTCTGCAGTGATTCTGACAGTGCTGAGCTCAGGCAGGAGCAGCACACAGAAATTGAGCTAAGAACTTAATAAACACCAAGAGAAACAGAAGCTGCACTTGTGACTCTTTCTTTCCTGGTGTGCAACTTTGGTAACAGAAGGAAAATCTCATGTCCAGAGAAACGTGGCTCTTTCAGCAGCAAATGCCAGCACACAGAGAAAGCTCAAGAGAACCACGAGCAGGAGATGCTTGATGAGAAAACAAAAGGTCTAAAGAAGGAGTTTGCTTCCATCCAGCCCTTTGGGTTTGCCTCCATCCAGCCCTTTGGGTTTGCTTCCATCCAGCCCTTTGCTTTACTGCTATAAAGTGACTCCTAGGAGCCAGGAGGGAGCAGACACTGGGGTTGCTGAGGTGGCCACTGTCCTTGGTCCCTGAGTCTTCCTGCCAAATTCTTCTGACTCTTGGGACATTAAAAGTGTAACCTGGGGAGTCCACAGGTGGTGAATGGTCCCTTCTGGGAAATCATTTCATGCTTAAGAATCCCAGAATATCCTGAGCTGGAAAGGACCCACGTGGATCATTGAGTCCAGCTCCTGACCCCAACAGTCCCAGCTTGTGCCTGAAGGAGACTGAGGGGAAGGCTGCCAGAGAAAAAGGGTGGCAGAAGGGCTCCTAAGTGACCTCAAGGGCTTAGAAGAGCTGCTGTGACATACAAGGGAGCCTGAGAGCTGAGTCAAGGCAACATGGGAGAATCTGGGAACTGTGGATCCGTTTCTGAACCCAAATGAAGAGCTGCTGCTCCACAGGACATTCATGGTTTGGGCTGGGAGGGATCCTAAAGCTCATCCCATTCCCTGGGACATGGCAGGGATACCTCCCACTGTCCCAGGCTGCTGCAAGCCCCAATGGCCAACCTGGCCTTGGGCACTTCCCAGAATGGGACAGATACACCCCGAGATGTTTTATACATTTTGTGCATCAGGATTTTGAGGGTCCTGCATTTCCCAGCTGGCACAACACGATGTCTGCTGCAGGGGGAAGGGTTGGATGCACTTTCAAATTTCAGTTTTTAAGAAAAGTTCTCTTCCAAGACCTTACATTTGTGAAGAGAAGCCTTTCCATTGCAAGTCAGTGTAGTTTTCTCTCTGTAACCTTGCCAGAGGTAAAAACCTCCAGCTGAGGATTTAAGGATGTCTTCCCCTTGACTTTTCCAGTCTGAAATGAAACAGGTAAAACTAACTGGTTTTAGTTTGGTAGGTTTTGCTTCAAATTCCACTCCTGACCTGTTCCTTGATCTCCTTCACCATCCAGTGAAATGCTTTCACTGCTGCACAAACAGCTGGTAGCAGCAGAAGACAGAATTGCATCTTTTGGCTTCTTCACATTACCATAAAATGTGAAATGCAGCCTAAACATCCACCCTCAGCCATTTCATCCCTGGTCCAGCTGGAATTCAGCAAACATCACATTTCTCAAGAAGGAATTCTCCAGTTGTGTAAATGACCCAGCCTGGAGAGTGCTCTGCAGGTTCCATGGTAACCCTTCCCATCCTGCCTCGGCACCAAACCTTCCAAGGGCTGGGAGGGCACTTACCTTTCATTGATGCTTTCGGCCCGGAGTGTGTAGACTCTGTCAATGTGGGAGATGTGGAAGATGGGCTCATCTCCAGAAGGGTCTGTGGGTAGTTTCACCAGGACCTCGTTGAGGAAAATGGGCTGTGAAACATGAGCAAAGCTGGAGTTGTACTGCGGAGTGTGACCGGGGGCATGCAGCACACATCAGCTCACAGCAGGGTTACTGCATTGCCCCAAGCATCTCCCCCCTTCTGCCTCCTGTCTTTCCTCAGGAATGTTAAAAGCTGACAAAGAGGTGCCTGCAGAGCCTGGGAGCTCTCCTGGAGAGAGCTGAGCACAGCAGCAGCTCCTTCTCCCAGAGAGCAGCAAACGCTGCTCTCCCTCTGCTCCCTCAGAGCCCTCATGGGAGAGCAAAAGCATCTTTCCTTATCTCACTGTGTCCTGGGTTGCAAAGTAAGATGTGACCAAGCACATGGATTCTATCACCATCTTCATGAACCCCTGAAACCAGGAGGGGAAGTGCTCCCTGCCTGCTCCCTCTGGGCTATCTCCTGTCCATGGCCAGCAGTGCTTGCCCATGGCTCACAGATAACTCTGGGCTATCTCCTGTCCATGGCTCATCAATCCTTGCCCATGGCTCACAGATAACTCTGGGCTATCTCCTGTCCATGGCTCATCAATCCTTGCCCATAGCTCACAGATAACTCTGGGCTATCTCCTGTTAATGATAACTCGCCCCTGGGCTATCTCCTGTCCATGGCCCAGCAGTTCATTATCTCAGAACTCACCATCCCATTGTGAGAAGCTCCACCCCAGGGAGGAGCCAAGCATTCCATCCTGGATATGAACTGGGATTTTGAAAACCATAAGCAGCCTTCTCCTACTGGATTTTCCAGAGGACAAGAGCTACAGAGCCACCCCTGGACCTTCTGAGGAAGCCCAGACCTTTCTCCAGGGTCACAGCTCCAACAGAACCACATCCATCACTTCAGGAGGATGCAGCCACCATCTCCTGGGGCTGCTACTGCTGCCCTGACTGTCAGGGTGTCAGCTCCTGTCTGACTCTGTCAGTTCAAACCACTGCTTTTCCTGCTTTGTTTTATATATATATGTGTATATATATATATTAGTAAAGAACTGCTATTCCTATTTCCCATATCTCTGCCTGAAAGCCCTTAATTTCAAAATTATAATAATTCTGAGGGAAGTGGGGTTGCATCTTCCATTCCAGGGGAGGCTCCTGCCTTCCTTAGCAGCCACCTGCCTTTCAAACCAAGGCCCACTGGAGCACACAGCCACCTTTCCTGCCACCAGTCCCTGACCCCAAAGCTTTCAAACCTCTTCTCTAGGAAGGCTCTTGCCCACAGCCCCAGAATGAAGCTACTGAGCCCCATCCCCACGTCGTGTACACTTACAGTTTTGTACATTTTGTATTGCAGGTTGGACTTGGGGCTGAAGACTTTGTCGGTGCCGGAAGAGCCAAGAGGTTTTATGATCTGAGTGAGGAGGAGGAAGTCGTTGAAGAGAAAACCATACAGCTCCTTGTTACTCTTGGCTTTATAGAGCTTCCCACTGTGCAGGAACTTGCGTGGTCCCAAGCAGTTTGTGACTGAATTAAAAACGAGTTGCTGCGAAAAGTAGAAGAAGAACAACAACGCACTGTATAAAGTGAAACAATCGGGGCTGCCCTGCAAGAGACCAAATACAGGTTTGAGTCCTGGTTCCAGTCTGTGTGGTGGGCATGGCGAGCGATGCCTCGAGCATGGCAAGCGGTGCAGGCCCCAGGAGGCTCCATCAGAGTGCCCCTGGAGGCAGCCTGGCAGTCACAGGGGCATGGCCGGGCAGGCAGGGGGAAGCCAAAAGCATCTGTGCCCCCTGGCCACGCACATGCACCTCCAGGAGTGGGGCTGGGCCACGGGGACCTGTCCTGGGTTAGCAGCAGCTCTGCAAACAGCCTCTCCACAGGCTGAGCTTCCCCGAGGGCTGGATTGGGAATTGTGTGTGAATCCCAGCCCTTGAAAGACCCCAAAGAAAGGACTCAGATGGCCACGATACCCCGAGTTAGAGCTGCTCACCGCTGGGACTGGCACAATCCCAGCTCAGCCGGGGGCTGGGTGGGCGTGAGCAGAGCCTTGCCCAAAGTGCCATTTTCAGGTTTATTTTCACCAGGGGATGGCACAGGTCTCCCCACCCTGGGCAGCTGGGTCTGGAGTGGCTCCTTTGGCAGGCTGGAAACCCCTGGGACAGGAACAGGGAGAGGCTGGGGTGTTCCCTGCCATGGGCTGGAGGCTGCTGCTGCTGTTAGGGTGGCAGTGAGCACCACAGGCTCCTTCAGGGTATGGATCTGCTGTTCTGGGGCCAGGCACCCTCCACAGAAGATAAAAGTAGCCACTTTCCTTCAGGCAGTGGCTGGCAGACAGCTGAACGTGCTGACATTGTCACACACATCCTTCTCCCAGGACACTCACACTTCCTGGGGTGAAATGCAATTTTTCTGCTTTATGAACCAAACAGTGCTCTTTTTTTTTTTTTTCCCCTTCTAGAACTGAAAACTTTGAAAATCAAGTTGGGATCTGTCTGCCTCTGTTACCTCCACCGTCAGAATATCCTCCCTCCTTTTCCAGGACATAGAAACACAATATTTCTAGAAACCTAGCAGGTAACCATAAAAAATAACATGGAATGGGAGGCAGGGATTCTCTCTGTAAAGTCTCCAGACACTTGAGCAGTATTCTCGAGTTTTCAAATGTATACAAAGCTTTATCACAGAAAATATTTCTAAATATTTGGTTTTTAAAGCATTCCAAAGGGGTCAGGTGCAGCTTGGGGGCAGGATACAGCAGTCCCATAACCACTGCACCATGAAGAACTGGGAAACTGGGAAGTTGTGGTGGGGAATTGCAGCACGGAGCACCCAAGCAGGATTTCCCCCGAGGGGGCAGGAACAGGAGCAGCAAGCAGGGTGGCATGCAGGGGGCAGGGAGGAGGGGGCAGGTGGGAGCAGGGAGCCCCCGGTACCTCGGAGAGGCCCTCGCACTGCACGTGGGCCTGGATCCACTCCAGCCTGTCCGAGTTCTCCTTCTCCCGCACGCCCTCGTTCACCTGCGAGCACAGCTCCTCCGCCTTCTCCAGGGCGTGCTTCAGGTGGCTGTGGTCAGGGTGGTTCTCGGGGGTGTTCTCGATGATCTGCACACAAAGAAACCCAGCACGAGGCTCCTGTCACCGCAGCTCCAAACGGAAAAGGAGAAACCTCCACAGACACTAATGAGTTTGGTTTACAGCCCTGGAAAGAGCTTGGGTGGATGTAATGGTAAAGGTACACAGACATTAAGCAGAGAAATTATAAACCTATGTCTCTATAATTATAACTAAGAACACGCTTTAAGTAATTAAGAAACTCTATTGGGTGATAGGGTAAAAGATTCTTAAGTGTAGTAATATGATTTTATAGTTTAAGTTAAGAATTTAGATGTTGTAATAGAAGCATATGTGTGTACGTGAGCTAACAAGTTGTTGGATGAAGGACAGACACAATGCAGTACAAAGTTATAAAGGCAATAGGTTATAAAGTCAAAAAAAAACTCATTGGACCAGAAAGTTCTGTACTGCCATGGAACTTAAAACTCAGGACTGTCCTCTTAGCTATGAAAAACTTACTACTCTAAACCCACGACCTCTGAGACTGATGCCTTTTCTGATTTATTTTTTAAGTAATAAATCATTAATAGCCTTGATAGTCCCATCTCTTCATTCAAGGCTCCCACAAGCTGCATTCACTCTCCCAGCCCCACACTTCCATTCCAGGGCTTTGTTTCCAGCAGAGCCAGCCAACATCTCCCACGTGCATTTTCCTGCTTGACAGACATGGGAGACAAACTCCATGTAGGAATGATGCCTTGGGTTTGAACTTTTCTCTGTTCCCAGCCCTGCCCTGCCCAGTGTCACTCTGCAGTTCCCTGGAGCTCGTTCAGTGCTGTTCTCTCATGCTAAGATAGGCATAACAAAACCTCTAACTTGCTCTGCAAGGACACTCAGAACAAAAACTGTAAACCACAATCTTGGGGACAGGGGGGCAAGCTTGGGCAAATTTCATCCTTGCCTGGCTTCTGCTTGGGGAATTGATGCTGAGATCCAAGTGGGAAGAACTCGGGAGCTGTCCTTGTCCATGTTGGGATGCACTGAGGCAGGAGCCTCTGGAGCCCAGAGCGGACCTCTGAAGGCCTTTCCAACCACTCCCTCCTTGATTCCTTTATTCCTGCCTGCTCTCTGTTTCTAGGCAGCCATTTAGGGCATCAGGAAGAGCTGGATTGCAGGGCTGCCTGCACAGCCTTTGCACCAAGACACTGCTGGCTCCTCTGACAGCAGCACACACATTGCAGCCAAGTACAGAAGCACAGCCACGACTGCTGAAGGAATCCCTTAAATGCCCACATCCAATCCCTAATTCCCCGTGAGAGCCTTGGGCCAAGTTCCATGGTGTCATTTGGGATGGGAATAGAGGTTAGGGAAAGGCTGGAAGGTCTCCAGCACCATCAGCTGCACAGGGGGAACCTGCAGCAGTCCAGGCTCAGTGTCACCTCCAGCCTGTGGGGAGGGATGGCACCATGGGGACACATAAGGGCACAAGGTTGACTTGCTGCTCCTCTTAGCTGAATTCTGTTTTCATTCAGCCCTCACTGTCTTCTGCATCTTTGGGTGCAAGTTTCACCTCCTTTTCAATTGAAACACTGAGTTATATTGCCAAAGCCCAAGGAATTATCCCATTTTCTATACTGGAATCAGGTATTAAAGGACACCCCACATTCCCCAGCACACCAGAAATCTCACAGTGACAAAGCCTGACACAAATAAGGAAACAACCCTGTAATTAAGGTATCAGCACAGCAGCACCAAACCCACCACGTGTGCAAAGGACGTACATTTTTAATTATTAGTGGGTATCTGGTTACCCGTTGCATAGGCTTTAGTAGAAAACTTGATAGTGGCATTCCTTTACAGCGAGGATCCATTGCTAACCTCTGAAACATTAGAGAGGCAAAATCTGGTTAGTCAAGTGGTTTAAACCTTGAAAAATGAGCTCCTCCAAGAAAGGAAAAGGGAAGGCAATAAATGAGCACCAATCCTCAGCTAAATCTGCTCTGAGGTCACAATATTAGAAGGAGAATTCCTTGTAGTTTTTACACTTCTTCACCTGTCTTGTCTGGACAAGAATCCCAGGATCACCAGGGCTGGGAGAGCCCTCCAGGATCCCCCAGTGCCAGCCCAGCAGCAGCAGCATCAGCCCAAACCCTGTCCCCAAGGGCCACATGCAGACTCCTCCTGAACACTCCCAGAGACAGTGACTGCACCACTCCCTGGGCAGCTCATCCCAAGGCCTCACCACTCTGCCAGGGCAAAATTGTTGCCAATCTCCACCCTGCCCCTCCCCTGGTGCAATTTGAGGCCATTTCCTCTCCTCCTTTCCCTTGGGACACGGCAGCAGAGCCTGACCCCCCCTCAGTGCCCCTCCTGTCAGGGACTTGTGGGGAGCAATGAAGTCCCCCCTGAGCCTCCTCTGCTCCAGGCTCAGCTCCTTTCCCAGCTCCCTCAGCTGCTGCTCCCAGGATGTGTTTTCCAGCCCCTTCCCAGCTCCCTTCCCTTCCCTGGACACACTCCAGCCCCTCCAGGTCCTTTTTGAAGCGAGTGGCCAAGGAATGGACACAGCCCTCAGGATGGGGCCTGCTGTCCAGCAGCTCAGCCGAGTGAAACCATGCATGGAATTCCCAGGCCTTGCTGCTTCCCTTACCTTGACAAACTCCTTGAACTCGGGCACCTCATCTGTCTTCTGCTGGATGAGGGCAGCCCCGTTGAGCTGGCAGCTGCAGAACCTGATGTAGGGCTGCATGTGGGGCAGCTGGGCCGTCAGGATGTCCCCGATCATCTTCACCGGCATCTTCTCCCCGGACATCTTCTTCCGCACGCGCAGGGCCCTGAGCAGGAGCAGGGCACGGGGGTTGGACAAAGAGCCACTCCTCAGTTATGGAATAAAGGGGTTCTTGTTCATTATTGCAACCCAGAGAACGAGAAATGCATCAGCCACAAGATTTACTGCAAGGACACCATAAACCACGGCTGCGCCCTCAGCCAGCACCTGTCCCTCTCGTGGTCACCCTGCTGCTGTTTGAATTTAATGGATGCCAGATCAAAGATGAGAGGAAAAGGAATGTATTTTCTTTTCCTATTAGTTTAGAAAGAGAGTTACTGAGGTGGGAGGGAGCAAGGGAGAGCCCCCATCACTTCGAACCCAAAGCTGCTCCCAGGTTTTAGCCTGGTTTCCTAAGGAAAGGTTCACTGTCATTTGTCCTGTCACCACCACAACTTTTCAACTTGTGAGCCAGTTTCAAATACATTTTACCAAAAAAAAAAAAAAGAGATATTACAAAGCTGTAAAATCCCTGTAGGTTCAGTGAAAATTAACAGCTCAGTAGGGAAAAAAAAAACCTTTATTAATGCTCTTGCCTATTAAAGTGAAGATTTAACCCTGCCCTCACTCAGCTTCCCTGGCAATGGCTCTGGTGGCTGTGAGTTGGGGCAGCAGCACTGGCAGCCTGTGCAGAAGTGATGCCTTAGGTTTGACCTTTTCTCTGTTCCCAGCCCTGCCCTGCCCAGTGTCACTCTGCAGTTCCCTGGAGCTCGTTCAGTGCTGTTCTCTCATGCTCACACACACACAACAAAGCCTCTCCAGCTCTCCAAGGACACCCAGACCCTCCTAGGCCCAACAACTGCAAACCACAATCTTGGGGACAGGGGGGCAAGCTTGGGCAAATTCCATCCTTGCCTGGCTTCTGCTTGGGGAATTGATGCTGAGATCCAAGTGGGAAGAACTCGGGAGCTGTCCTTGTCCATGTTGGGATGCACTGAGGCAGGAGCCTCTGGAGCCCAGAGTGTACCTCTGAAGGCCTTTCCAACCAATCCCTCCTTGATTCCTTTATTCCTGCCTGGGCTCTGTTTCTAGGGAGACATTGAAGGCATCAGGGGTGCTCTGGGCACAAATCCCTGGGGAAGCAGGCTCTGCTCAGCACAGGCAGGTCTCAGCCCACACTCATTGCAGGATGCAGTGGCCAGCTTGGCACCAGGGAGTTTCCTGTGCCCTGGTTTGCATCCACAGACAGCAGCACTGGGGCTGGGGCTGGACTGGGACAGAGGCAGGGAAAGTCCTGCCCTGTGGGAAGCCTTGGCAAGCCCTGCTCTTCAGGGGAGGAGGATTTGCCTTCTGGAGCACAGGAACAAAGTGAGTGCAAATGGCAGAGAACTGCTGGGTTCTGCTCAGCAACTCCCAGCAAACTCTGTCCACAGTTTGCTTTTTCCCACAAGGACAAACACGAGGCCCTTCTGGTTAGGATTGGTGTAAGTGGCAAATATTTTCATGCAGCTAAAAGGAGAAGCAGGGGGAGAGGCCTAGGATTCTGTTTTTGCTAAGTATGGGGGAAAAACCAACTTACTTCAGTAGTTTTATATTGCACATAATCAGCTCCTTCCAATTCACAAAAATCATGGCAACTTCTTTTTCTGTGACCAGCTCAGATTCCATCAGTGGTTTCTGGAAGATCTGGGGAGTCAAAAATGAGGCCATTTAGAAGATAGAGGGCAAGTACAGACAGACTTCCAGCATGCTCTGTGTCCCAGACACCCATCCTGTTCCCTGGAGGGGGGCACTAAGGAGATCCTCAGCTATGAGGACCTTTAACAGGGAATACTCTGAATTCATAGGGGTGGTGGTGTTAATTCTGATTGGGATAATCTGTTTGAAATCTGGGAATTTTAGCCAGAGGTCTCCTGCAAAAGATCCCAGGATTCCTTTGATAATGCAACTGAAAATAGGTTTTGCTTTGGACTCTTTTATGGAAGTTCTGATTTCTCTGAGTGTCTCAGGTTTGCATATCTTGAACTCTTCTTCAAAAAAGAGCTTTGCTTCTCTATCAAAAGAATTGTCCACAGCTGTCTGTACTAATTCCTTTTGTTTCTACCTCTAAAGCCAATCACAGGAAGTGATAACTGAGCCCCACTGCGAGCATGGGAAATGTGCTTCATTCAAGAACATTTGATTGAGTTTCAGAACTTGTCCATGAGAAATAAACACTGGGAGTGGAGAGCAAAAAGGATTTGCTGAAATGATACTTCCAAGATCAGCATTTCCTGATGGTAACACAAGGGACTGGCACAGTTTGCACCCACCCACAGCTGGATCTGGATCTGTAGTGATGCCTTAGGTTTGAACTTTTCTCTGTTCCCAGCCCTGCCCTGCCCATTGTCACTCTGCAGTTCCCTGGAGCTCGTTCAGTGCTGTTCTCTCATGCTCACACACACACAACAAAGCCTCTCCAGCTCTCCAAGGACACCCAGAGCCTCCTAGGCCCAACAACTGCAAACCACAATCTTGGGGACAGGGGGGCAAGCTTGGGCAAATTCCATCCTTGCCTGGCTTCTGCTTGGGGAATTGATGCTGAGATCCAAGTGGGAAGAACTCGGGAGCTGTCCTTGTCCATGTTGGGATGCACTGAGGCAGGAGCCTCTGGAACCCAGAGTGTACCTCCGAAGGCCTTTCCAACCAATCCCTCCTTGATTCCTTTATCCCTGCCTGCTCTCTGTTCCTAGGCAGCCATTTAGGGCATCAGTATAAATAGAGATAAATGAGGGTTGGGCAGAGACCTCCAGGGAGGCAGAGCCAGCAGTGAAATGCAGTAACTCTGCACAGTGCAAGGACTGGTTTGGCTGGGGCAGAAGAGCCCCAGGCCTGCGGAGCTGCCTCACCTCAGTCACCAGCTGCAGGTCATTGACATAGTTCTCCTCGGTGACGATGAGCTCGTGGATGTAGCCCTGCCTCTTCCTCTCCGTGGGGGTCAGCATGTCCAGGAGGTGCAGGTCTGCACACCCTGCAAAACACAACAGCAGCCTGGGCTTTACTCCTGGGCTTGCAGAGGGATTCCAGCTGGGGCAGTGACAGCAGCACTGAGTGAGCAGGAACTGCTCCCTGCTCTGGTCACTTCACTGCTGTTCACAGGGCAGAGTCCCAGACATGTTCCACCTCCCAGAGACTCCAAACATTTCATTTAACACCCTTATTTTATTTATTACAGCAAAGGCCATCTCTGGCTGGGAACTCTTCTCTGGTGGCCGAGCTCCAAAGTCCCTCTCACCCTGGAGGTCCCTGACCCCTTGGGCTGTGCCATTCCAACCCCAGTGGATGGCTGGCAGGGAAAAAGGGGGGAAAGGCTTCATGTGGTGTGAGGAAAATGCAGAGCCATCCCAAAGGGAGCTGGGAAGAGCTGCAGTGACCCTAACACTCCGAGGGGCACTTTGCAATGATCCCCTCACATGATGGATGCCCTGAATTCAAGGTTCCCCTTCACCCTCGTGGTCAAAGAGATCCTGCTCAGGAAGGGCCTGCAGGGCCTCTTTACTTCTTCACATTTCAATTAAAAATTGCTCCTAAATATCTGAAGGGCTCGAGCCAGGACACACAAGGGTCACTGGAGATCCCCAGACTTCACTGATTCCTGGGCCAACCAAAGGGGAGGATTTTGTTCTCCTTCACGTGTAAAAGCACAGGAAAATGTTGTCACTAGGAGCTCATCTTCCACCAGCTTTGTCCTTTCATTGTTGCAAACCTCCCTTGCACCGACCCCCTGTAGATGGGAGGATTTTAATTTCAGTTCCACAGTCTCAGATTTTGTTTTCTACTCTGAATTAGAACATTTAATTCTATTTTTCCTTCTGCAGGCCATTATTTTTCAGATGAGCTTAATTAAGTTCTTCTGAGCCCGGAACACAGAATGTTTTCTTGCAGTTTTTGCTACTTTTCTGCATAAAATACAATGCATTTCAAAAAGCAAAGTTCATTTCAAACAGGTGGAAAACGTTTGGCTCTGAAAATTATCTATTTCAACTATTTTCACACAACCAGAATTCCCCAGCTGAATTCTTTCCCTCACCCCTCAGCAAATTCAGTACATTCCCCATGGAAACAAAGTTTCCTTATGGGAACATCAGGCCCCAGGGAACTCTTTCAGTTCTTTGCATATAAAGCCAATACTTAGGGAGTATTTCCTGCATTTTTAGCTTCCCAAATGGAGCTCAGACAATGCCACTGGAAAGGTCCAGGTCTATCACAATTATTTCCATGCTGCTGCTTTAACTGATCTGGGCTCCTGGAAGGGGAATGATGGATTTGGCCTAAAAATAACCAAAAAAAAACCCCAAAAACAAACCCGAAAACTAACCCAAACCCAAACAAAACCAAATGAAACAAACCCAGAAAAGGAGATACAGACAGTCATGGCTGTTTCGTCTCTGACTCTGAAGCAGGGAAGGATCAGGATGGAAGCTGGGAGGGATTGGGTTGGAAGTTGGGATCAGGTTGGAAGGTGGGAGGAATCAAGTTGGAAGCTGGGAAGGATCAGGTTGGAAGTTGGGATCAGGTTGGAAGCTGGGAAGGATCAGGATGGAAGCTGGGAAGGATCAGGTTGGAAGCTGGGAGGGATGAGGTTGGAAGCTGGGAAGGATCAGGTTGGAAGTTGGGATCAGGTTGGAAGCTGGGATCAGGTTGGAAGCTGGGAAGGATGAGGTTGGAAGCTGGGAAGCATCAGGATGGAAGCTGGGAAGGATCAGGATAGAAGGTGGGAAGGATCAGGTTGGAAGGTGGGAAGGACCAGGTTGGAAGTTGGGATCAGGATGGAAGGTGGGAGGGATGAGGTTGGAAGCTGGGAAGGATCAGGTTGGAAGTTGGGATCAGGTTGGAAGCTGGGATCAGGTTGGAAGCTGGGAAGGATGAGGTTGGAAGCTGGGAAGCATCAGGATGGAAGCTGGGAGGGATGAGGTTGGAAGCAGAGGCACATTGCTAAGGCTCCCTTGAGACACAGCATGTCACAGCCCCTTACAAAGTGCAGTTGGAACTTTGCTTGGAATAAGAAGCAGATTTGGAGAAATACCAACTTTATGCCAAAATAATGAATTTTTGGGCCCTTTCAAATCCAGAAGTTTCATCTCTGTTGAAGAAATTCCTGATTTCAGAGCCATTTCTTTGGTATCAAGTAACCCAGAGCAGGCCCAGCTCTCCCAGTGCTTCATTAGAAGTGAACCAAGTGTTTAATTACTTCTCCCTGGAGAAGCTCCTGTTCAAAGATGTGATGACCTCGGTCTGAAGGTGATTTCCAGTGAGGAAGCTCTGACATTTTGAATAATGAACCATTTTAGTGGCTCCCTTGGCTCCCAGGTGTGACTGGGCTGCTCTGAACCATGACAAACTCTGCTCTTGGGTATGAAATATTTGGGAAAAAAAGCCCAAATCTGAGCAGAACATGCAGGAGAGACTTTGCTGCTGCAGGTGCATAAATACAGAGATTTTTCTTATCTTTGCATCAAAAACAACGAAGAAGAACTGGGTTCCTTTCCAAGTGGAAATGTCTGGCTCGTTTTTCATGGATGCCAATGAATTTTGGTGAACTGAATTCCACTGATCACAGAACCATGGAATGTTTGGGTTGGGAGGGACCTCAAAGCCCACCCAGTGCCACCCCTGCCATGGCAGGGACACCTCCCACTGTCCCAGGCTGCTCCAAGCCCCAATGGCCAACCTGGCCTTGGGCACTGCCAGGGATCCAGGGGCAGCCACAGCTGCTCTGGGCAATTCTTTGCTTCAATCCAGTAAAGCCAGGAAAGGATGGGGAAATGACAATAATTAACCTGGTTTGTTCTCAGGAGAGTGAATCCACGAACTCTGCTCCCCTGGCTGGACTTGGAGAACCAAGAGACAAATGTTGTAACTACAAATCTGACCCTGGCCTCCCATAACCACAGTCCCTGCAGACTAAAGGGCTCCAGAAATGCAAAAAATCACTTCAGAGTGAAGATATTTTCCTCTTCCTTACAAAGTTAGCCCTGGAGATCTGGGTCTCCCAAGAGAAACATTAAGCCTAAAACAAGATGCTGCTTTTTGGGAAGGGAGGTTCTGTTTTGGAAATCACTGATCCACATCTCTGGGCACAGCTGCTGATTCCTTTTCATTTGGGGAGGTTTTCTAATCAGGGCCACTGCCAGATTTCCCTGTAAGCCTCGTGCTGGCCCAGTCTGTAGTGACAAGGTCACAGGAATCTGTCCTGTTAGAGGGAACCAGGAGCAGGCAAAAATGATGTCACAGTTTTCCTCCAAATCCTTAAGGAGAAGGGAACAGCACACTGGGAGAGCTCCTCTCCACTCAGGTAAAGCACACACACAATCCCAAAATCCCTGAGGCTGGCAAAGCCCTCCCAGCCCAGCCAGGCCAAGCTGTGCCCCATGCCCACCTTGTCCCCAGCCCAGAGCACTGAGTGCCACCTCCAGCCCTTCCTGGCACCCCTCCAGGGATGGGCACTGCAAACCTCCCTGGGCAGCTCTTGCCAAGGCCTCCCCTCCCTTGCCATGCACAAATTGCTCCTGGTGTCCAAGCTGAGCCTCCCCTGGCCCAGCCTGAGGCTGTTCCCTCTCCTCCTGTCCCTGTTCCCTGCCAGCAGAGCCTGACCCCCCCCGGCTGCCCCCTCCTGTCAGGGACTTGTGCAGAGCCACAAGGTCCCCCCTGAGCCTCCTTTTCTCCAGGCTCAGCTCCTTTCCCAGCTCCCTCAGGAGTTCCCCAGCTCCTTCCCAGCTCCCTTCCCTTCCCTGGACACACTCCAGCCCCTCCAGGGCTCTCCTGCAGGACCCACAGCTGGACACAGCCCTCGAGGGGCCTAAGCAGTGGTGAGGTATTTAAATATCACAGTGTCCAACCTTCTTATCACCTGTTACAGATGCAAACACCAATTCCCCTGAAATCCATCCTCGAGGGATGGACCCTCCCCTGAGAGACCATCCCAGGCTTTTGTCTGGGATCAGACAGATCTCTCCATCTCAAGCATCTGCCCTGCCCAGTCCCATTTCTCAGCTATTTTCAATGATTTCAGCACGTTGGGAATTTCTCAGCCAGAGCAGTGTGTCCTAGAGCAGAGCACCTCCCTCTGAGGTGCAGGAAGGACCTGGAAAGGAGCCCAGGCAGTTCCCCTCCCCAAACCTGATGCATTATTTAGTGTTGGAGTCGCCCTCCCTAGAAGTGTTCAAAAAAGGTGTGGATGTGGCACTTGAGGATGTGGTTCACTGCTGGTGGTTCCAACCTCAACCATTCCATGAGTCAATGATTTTACCAATCCCTTTCCAGAGGCTGCTTGGGGAGAATAAAATCCTCCATGCCAGGGCAAGAATGCATCTAAAAATGTAAATCACAGAGCTGACCAAGCCCTGGAATGGTTTAGAACACATCAGGAAAATAATCTCATCTCTGAGTGGTGACCCAGGACCTGTCTGAGCCCCTGGGCACTGAGGGCACAGCAGCAGCAGAGTCAGGAGCAGCAGCCATGGGTCCAAGCTGAAGGAACTGCAGAGCCCCAACTCCCAGGGCATTCCACAAACAGGGGGGCACTGCAGGCACTTCACTTGGAGCCAGGAACGTGGGAACCAAAGGCAGTGTCTTAAATGTTCCTTTTATCAAACAACATTTCAGTACTTTTTCATTTCATCTGGCAGAGCTGGACAGCTCCGAGCTCTGCTCTGGGCCAGGGGGAGCACCCAGGGAGCAGCTGGAGCTGGGCCAGGGAGGTTTAGGGTGGATTTTAGGGAAAGGTTCTTCCCCCAGAGGGTGCTGGGCACTGCCCAGGCTCCTCAGGGAATGGGCACAGCCCCGAGGCTGCCACAGCTCCAGGAGCCTTTGGGCACTGCTGCCAGGGATGGCCAGGCTGGGATTGTTGGGGGGTCTGGGCAGGGCCAGGGCTGGCACTGGGTGATCCCTGGGGGTCCCTCCCAGCTCAGTTCAAGTGTGCTTTGCCTGTTCAAGTCCCCAGGTGGGCAGTGATGTCTTGATGAAAACAATTTTCATTTTTAACTGCACCAGGACAAGCTCCTGAAATGCCTCCCTCAGGATCTGCACCCCAAAGGTCACCTCAGCACCGTGTTTGGGTAAGGAGCACTTTGTTATCCTGTTCTCTGTGTCTGTTCAACTGATGCAATAATATCTGAGGTATATTGTCCCTCAATTTACTGCACTTGTCAAAAATGAAGTTAAAAACAAGCCATTTGTCATCTGAATTTACTGCACAGAAGTTGCTTTTTAACAAGTTAAATAGGTGGAGTCAATAACCACAAAGAACTAAAAAGTTGCTATAACACCAGAGAACAAAAGCAGAATTTCAGTTATTTTGGTTATGGGAAAAAAATGTGCTCAGTGAGCTCGTGGGGACAGAAAGTGAAGCCACTAAAGCTCCGAAAGAATTGAGGTTTCAATAAAACTGATCCTGAATATAAAGCAAAATGTTCTTGATAAAGCCCTGATTCAGACTTGGAGTTATCTTGGATGGAGTCCAAGTATTGAAAGGAACAAATTCCCTGAAAGAACATCCATGGGAATTCTTTGTCAGCAGTTGAATATAGAGGGAATTCCCATAAATAGAATAAAATCCAGCAGCACTGGGACTGGTCTGGAATTCCAGTCTCTCCTCCATCCCTCAAGTGCCAATTCCTGAGCAATGGGAGAAGGCACTTGGCACAGGGCAGTGAATATACAGAAGCAGTTCACAGAATCCCAGGATGATTTGGGTGGGAAGGGATTTTAAGGATCACCCAGGGCCACCCCTGCCATGGCAGGGACACCTCCCACTGTCCCAGGCTGCTCCAAGCCCCAATGGCCAACCTGGCCTTGGGCACTGCCAGGGATCCAGGGGCAGCCACAGCTGCTCTGGGCAATCACTGCCATCCTCCCTTTCCCATATATATTTATATGTATTTATATTTATTTATATCCATAAAGACAAATGCAGACAGGTAAAGTAGTCACTGCAATGCCTTGTTCCCTGCAGCTCCAGGGGATCCCTGAGGAGGAGGAGGAGGATGAAACATTCCTTGCCCAGCTATCAGAGCATCCTTAGGGACTCCAGTCATGGAGGAAATAAAACATTACAGAGATTTCAGCAAAGTTTGGCACTTGAGCCACCACAGAGTGTCTCTGTCTGGGACTCTGTAAATGAGATTTATTTTGCTCTTCTGCCTAAGGAGTCTTGGCACAACCAGTGCCTCGTGTGTGCTCAGCTTGGACACCAGGAGCAATTTGTGCATGGCAAGGGAGGGGAGGCCTTGGCAAGAGCTGCCCAGGGAGGTTTGCAGTGCCCATGCCTGGAGGGGTCCCAGGAAGGGCTGGAGGTGGCACTCAGTGCTCTGGGCTGGGGACAAGGTGGGCATGGGGCACAGCTGGGATCCTCAGGGATGCTGGCATTCCCTGTGAGTTACAGGGACAGCTCCAGGCTGTTCCTCCCAGGGCACTGCAGAGCTGCCCCCAGAGCTTTAAGGACTCAGTGATTTTGAAAGGCTCCAGTGTCAGCACCTGGAAAAGCCACGGTACAGAGCTGCACCCTGCAGGTCACTGTAGGAGGTTTGTTTTTCTTCTCACTTGATGTAAAGAGAAAGGAAAAAGCAGCACCTGAATCCCCCAGAGCTGAAGTGTTGGAAGTATTTCACTACAGGTTCAATATGCAGTTCTGGTCTGAAGGCCCAGGACCTACAATGTCCCTAAGGGCCAATGCTTTGAGTCAAGTCAGTTTTTTAACCCAGCAGCTTGGGATGGGAAAAGAGAGAGATCCTCTGATTCAAACAGCAGTTAATGCACGAAATATGGACAGAGTGCAGCCCAATCTGGCTCCATCCCCTCTGAGAGCAGAGCACTGGAAAGCACAAGTGGGATGTGCTGTTCCATTTCTGCAGCTTGGCAGCAAGTGGCCATGATAGAGAAGAATTATTTTTTTATAGTATAAATGAAAGATGTATTACTATTTAAATACTGTCCTAAAAAGAAGGAAAATCTGAGCATTTGTGCATATTTTCGGACTTGAGGTTCTGGCATAAAACACATCCCAAATCCAGCTAAACCCATGGCAAACCAAGAAAGAGTATTTAATTAATCTATCAAAAAAATCAAAATCAACTGATTTGTAGCATGTAGAAACCCTGGATGGGGACTCAGAGAATCCCAGAGCATCCTGAGCTGGAAGGGACCCACCAGGAGTCCAAGGACACCCCAGCAATCCCCCCCTGAGCCAGAGGGGCAAAAGGCTGCAGATAACGATGATGAATCTAAATAATGCCATTGAATTAACGCTCCAAGAACCCAGGCAGGTGTCACTGGGAGGGGAAAAGGGCTCCAGGCTGTGCTGGTGGCAAACCCCTCGGTGCTCTCAGGGCCCGTGGCGAGCTCGGTGTGACCCAGCAACGAGACAACAAACACGTGTCGGCCTCTTTTGTACGAAGGATTTAATTCTCTATACATGGAACTAATTGGAAAGGCTGTATTACAGTTGTTAAAGCTGCAGGTTTTTATATATTTATATAATTTACATTCATAGTGATGAAATACTGAAGTGCAATTGAGTAAGGAGCTTCACTTGTCCTTTGCACCGCAGGACGGGTCGGGAGCGGGGAGCTGGGCTGGGAATGCTACAGGCTGCCAGCAGGAGCTCAGCGAGAGTGAGACACAGAAACCAGGACGTAACTCAGTGGTAAATCGTTAGTAGGAAGGCTCTGTTGTGCTCGAGGCATTGGGAGGAGGGCACTGCCAGCACCAGCAGTTCAGCAAGAGCCGGGAACTAACGCTGCAAAGACAGACATGGCTTGGCTACAGCACAGCTACGACTCCACCGAAAGCTCCACTTGGTATTAATTTGTATAAATTCCACAGTCTAGTTTAAAAAAATGTAAACATCGGAAATTAATCGCAGGGAGATAGTTCTATACATTCTTTCTTGTCAGGAAAAGGACTCGTTCAGAACGTGGTGTTCCACAGAAAGCACAAGTGAGAGATCCAAGTGCCCGGGGGGGAGAGCACGGAGGGAGCTCTGGCACCCCCAGCAGTGAACATCCCACCCCAACTCTGAGCCGGGAATGCAACAAACCCAGGGACACGACACAAAGCAGGCTCTTGGCTAACTGTCTGCAGCTACAGGTAATGTGCAAAACTGAATGAACAGAGCTGGGTCAAACATCACTCTCCAGGTTTGTCTCTGGCACGGGAGGAGGGAGTTCCTCCTCTCCACAAAGGGTTACACACTCAACAACAACACCTGATACAAACAGTACAGTAACTACAACAGAATACCTGGAACTGGGAACATTTAAACTTTCCTTAAACTGATTTTAACTCCTTCTGTTCTTTTGTAATTAAAAACAAAACAAAAAAAAAAAAAAATTAAAATAATTAAAAAAAAAGAGACATATTGACAACACTGGACAAGTGAACAATAAAAAAGAAAGATACATAAAGTCTCCAATTCATGGACATTTGGAACAATTTTAATAGCACATGCAGCATTCCTTGATAGTGGGTCTTTTTGCACAAACAAAATTGCAATGAAGAAATTTAATTTATACTTTTCCTTTGAAAGGCTAAAATATATCTTTAAAAAATAATTTTTAAAACTACCGAAAGCACCTGTGCGAAGGTGGAAAAATTAGTGTTTGGTAACTCTGAAAGCCACAAAAGGACCCACTATCCTCTGATTTTTTTATTTTTTTTTTGCGTGTGTGTTTTTTGTTTTGTTGTTTTGTTTGTTTTTTTTTTCTTTCTGAATCAGTTTAATTTTGTCGGTAATTAACTCAACCATTGCGATTCCATGCAACTAAATGTCAAATGAGGTAAAACTGCTGTGCAGTGTGTTCTTGACTCAGAAGGCAGTAGATGATCATGCTGGAAGGCACATGATCAAGGCTGCATCTCCCACCATCATCCCTCTGGGCACTGCTATGGGATAGTGGGTCTCTTTGAGGACTTTCAAGCCTGAGTGGGGGATGGACAACATATGATTCCTAGAAAAAGGAGGAAAACAACACATAAGCAAAACAAAACAATGAGCAAATTCAAGCTAGGGAAATGAGGCAGGCATGGCGAGGCATGGAGCAAAAATGATCGGGGAGGGAGGGAGGGGAGGGGGGGACGTGCTACGGGGATGGGAACAAAACCAACCAAACACAACGGGGGGGGACAGAAGGTCTTCAAAGAGACTGGGGCCCCTGGGGGCAGGGAGGGCCCGGCAATGCTGCATGTTCCACCTGAGAGGCGCCGCGCCCGCGGGACACTCACACTGCTGGCTCGGGTCCGTGTCCGTGGTCAGCTTCACGTAGTTGGATGGGAAGAGCCCCACGTGGCCATTGACCTCCCCCTTCCACCAGTCGGGGTCCTCCCTGTTGAGCACGTTGATGATCTGGCCCTTGTTGAAGGCCAGCTCGTCGTCGTTCTGGGCGCTGTAGTCGTACATGCCGATCACCTGGCACACTGCAAGGGACACCAGTCACCCGGGGCTGCGGGCACCCTGCCAGGGGCAGCCTGCTGGGCACGGCCCCAGGGACCCCTCAGCCAGCCCAGGCCCTGCCCAGACCCCCCAACAATCCCAGCCTGGCCATCCCTGGCAGCCTCGGGGCTGTGCCCATTCCCTGGGGAGCCTGGGCAGTGCCCAGCACCCTCTGGGGGAAGAACCTTTCCCTGCTCTCCAGCCTGAGCTTGCCCACATGCAGAGGTCACCTCTGGACACTGCCCATGGTTCAGGACAGCCCCAGGACCCTGCAGTGACCAGAGCCCACCCTGCCCCTGCTGTGCCCACCCTCAGCCCCACCCACACTGACTCCAGGGGTTTCAAAATCCCAAAGAGATTCATGGAATCCCAGCAGGGTTTGGGTTGGGAGGACCTCAAAGCTCACCCAGTGTCACCCCTGCCATGGCAGGGACACCTCCCACTGTCCCAGGCTGCTCCACCCTGGCCTGGAACCCCCCCCCAGGACTGGTCAGTGCTCAGGAAAATCTGGGACACATTTGAACTTCCACTATTGGAAGCTGCATAATCCGAAAGAAAGCCAATGGTGATGTCCTTGTCCCACTGAGGTTTTCAGAACACAAAAATCTTGGAAAATATGAGAGAAAATTAACAGAAGTGGACAAAAAGCACCCAGGATGCTCTGCTGGCACCCCAGGACCAGCTCCAGCAGCAGATTTTCTATTTCCTTGCAGTGGAACTCATCCAATCTCAGAATACATCTGGTTCTGCTCACTTCTGACAAAGCACTTTCCTGAATTCTCTGAAGCAGCAGGACTGTTTAGTTAAATAAATAATCTCCTCTATTTCTCTGCTCTCTTCTCCTTGCCAGGCCACAGGGCTTCTGGTTTTTCCCACCAGACACCAGCCTGCTATTAATGAGCCTTGCTGGCAGCTTCTCTCCAGTGGATTAATCCTAAATTTTGCTTTTATTTTCATCCTTGTACCGAGCCAGCAACTTATTTAGATTTGCCAAACAGCTTCTCTCTCTTTTTTAAAAATTACAGTTTAATTAAGATTTTGATGTTCTGCAGGCAATGCAAAAAGTGCTAAAAAAGTTTATTCTGTAAAATTTAGCATGTGGGAAAAGTCCCAGATTGTCAAAACTGAAATAATTCCAAAAACATATTCAAAAATCTCATCATATTTCCATGTTACAGTTTGTGCCTCAACGCTGAGTTACCATTTGAAACCCAAATTCATGAGGCTTTAGAAAAGGCATTTTCTGGATCTTGGTAACAACCATCAGAGGAGCCAGTGAGCACCAGTCCCACCAGGACAGGATCAGGGAGTGGCATCTGGAGAGCTCCTTCCAGCCCAGCCCATGGAATTCCATGGTTCTGTGGAACTGTTCTGTGGCTCCATGTCCTTTCATAACCCTAAAGTGCAGGAGAAAAGCTCCCTGTCCATGGGGGGTGTGTCCCACATCACCTCAGGACAAAGGGGAGCTTCTGCAGCTGCCAGCCCCAAACCCTCCTGAGCCTCTCCAGGGAGGAACATCCCAGAGCTCCTGTCCCACACTGCAGGGATGGAGGAACACCCCAGAGCTCCTGTCCCACACTGCAGGGCTGGGCTGGGATGGTCTGGGGGATGCAGGAACACCCCAGAGCTCCTGTCCCACACTGCAGGGATGGGCTGGGATGGTCTGGGGGATGCAGGAACACCCCAGAGCTCCTGTCCCACAGTGCAGGGATGGGCTGGGATGGTCTGGGGGATGCAGGAACACCCCAGAGCTCCTGTCCCACACTGCAGGGATGGGCTGGGATGGTCTGGGGGATGCAGGAACATCTCGGAGGCTCTGGAGCACCCAACCCCTCCCAGCTGAGGGCACGGCGCAGGCACAGGAGGCAGGGGGGGGGTCCCAGGGGCAGCCAGGGCTCACCTGAGGGTGCTGCAGGCTTGGGCAGCTCGGTGGGGGTGCTCTTGCTGGTGCCTGGGCTCAGCAGTTTGACGTAGTTGGCTGGGAACCAACCGATCTGGCGCTTCTTGCCTCGGGCCTGCGGAGACACAGGCTCTCACCACACTGCCTGGGCAGCCCCAGAGCCAGCACTTCAACCAACAGCCTCTCTTAGGATAGCAAAGTGGCATTCAGGAGGAGAAACTCAGCTATTTTTGTGGCACTGGTTGAATGTTATAACATTAACACACGATCTTATTCATATTGCTAATTAAATGCTTGTTTGTGATGTAAAGGATTACATTTGCATAGATCTCCAGATTGGGAAAGTTTAAACAGAGGTTAAGGATTCAAATTTCCTCTTTTCTTTTACAGGAACATATCCAAGCCTTTGAATCCCTTGTGTCACCAAAGCAGGAAATCTCTTCCTGTTATTTCCCCAAGTCCAATGTCCATTGCAAACCAAATCCATAAAAATTCCTTACAGTAAGAAAAGTTCTTCCAAAACTTCAAATCCCAGCTTCTAAATCTATATCAAGAATGATTTTAACTGTTTATTCTCTGTTTCTATTAGAATAAGGTTGGTATTTTGGGCAGGGAGAATTTTGCCTTTTAAAAACAGATTAATGTTAACTTTGGTGAAAAAAAGTCATCTAATGGATTTACTATTTTTCATTTACTTTCTTCCCTGTCTGAATCTTTACTAAAAAGGAAAAAATTTGATCTAAAGTGTATTTAGATAATTTAAGGTATTTTTGAATCCTCATTAAACCAGCAATGTAATGCCTAAAACATTTGTCCTATTTTCCCTTCACTCTGACCCCCAAGTGTGGAACAGGGGAATAAAAACAACAGAAATGGGATTAAAATGAAAACCAATTGTAAAACCACACTTAAGACATAAAAGTATTCAGAGTTACCTGTGAGTATTTATACAACCAAAATTTAATTGTTGTAGAGCCTCACAGCAGCTGCTCAGTGATAACTGTGGCAGCTCTTGCCCAAAGAAGTTCCTTTTCTGTCTTAAAATACATTTAATGGAGACTCTTTAAAGTGTGTTTGACTGGCAACTGCTGCACTGCACAGCACTGCACATTTATTTATCAACACATTCAGCATCTGGAACTACTAAAAATGAACACATTTTCCTTATGTGGAATTTTACTAGGGAAAAAAAAAGAACTAACTTGGAGCTCTCCTTCCCACCAACCACCTGGGTTCTTCTTTCTGATGAGAATCAACTGGCCAGGAGCAAGGGTCAGCTGTTCTGGGCCTGTTGCTGTGTAAGAGGCAATAACTTGGGCAATTTCTGTTGAAGCAGAAGAGAAAAAGAAGATTAATTTGAAAAAAAATTGAACATTTTTTATCCATCATTATTCTGCTGCAACACTGTGGTGTTTTTTTTCTCCTTAAAATTGTCAGGGATTTATGTATTTCCATGAAGACATGAGGTAGTTGTAAAATAAATGAGAGGTTTGGAGCATTACAGGAATAAATAAATAGTAAATCAGAGGTGCAGCAGCTCTAGGAGATCAAGAATGCTTGAAATAAAGAAATTATTAATAACAATAATATTAATAATAATAATTAGAACTGTACAGCTCTTAAAATCCAGTGTTTTCCAATAAATACATCTTTGGACTGACTCCCTAAGAAGAGGAGACACATCAGTGACAATATAATGAAGTTGAACCAAGAGGTGCAAATTAAAGGCTGGCAGCAAATTTTTCACCACCTGACCCAAAAATGAATGTTTTCCAAATGCAGCAAACAGGATTGGTGTGGAAATCTCTGCTCCATGGAGGTTCTCACAGAACAGGGGCTGTGTCTGGTGCCCTCCCAGCACCAGGGGACACAGAGGAAATGGGAGCTCAAAAATCCCAGGAAATTACCCAAAGCAGATGGTGGAGTTCTCTCTGCTGTACAGAGATTGTGGAAGGGCAGGGAATCATTTTGGTCCCCACAGAGTCTCACAGGGTTAACCATGTTTGGATCCAACTGGAGCTGACAGGAGCTGCAGGGATGTTGGTGTCCTCCCAAAGGCAGGCTTAGCCCTGTCCCCAAAGCAGGTGCAGGGTGAGGAGAACACATTTAACACACACAGAGTGCTGCTGGTGCTGCTGAACCTTCCCTGTGGGATCCCAGGACAGCAACTCATCCCTCAGGGATTCATTCCAAAGGCAGCTGAATCCATCAACCCTGGGAGGTTGGGAACTGAGGGAGGGTTTGGTGCAGGGAAGAAACAAAAAGAGTTGAAGCACAACATGGAAATGATCAAATGATTGATGTGAAATTTAGAAGGAAAGGATCATTAGGAAAATTAAAAATTATCAGAGAAGCATTTGAGATACAACTGAGCAGCATGAGGAGGATGAGGACAGAGGGATGAGGAGCAATCTGAGGGCACTGCAATTGGCACAGGATCAGCTATGGCAGAGCCTCCCTCAGGATCCACCAGCAGGGAGGGGCAGGGACAGGGGGAGCCAGGCAGGTGATGGAAAGGCCTGGAGCTGAGTTCTAAAGGTGCTTTAAACCTGCATCTGGGATTAGCACACAAATTCATGGAGTGGCCTGAGTTAGAAGGACCTCAAAGCCCACCCAGTGCCACCCTTGCCATGGCAGGGACACCTCCACTGTCCCAGGCTGCTCCAAGCCCCAATGGCCAACCTGGCCTTGGGCACTGCCAGGGATCCAGGGGCAGCCACAGCTGCTCTGGGCACCCTGTGCCAGGGCCTGCCCTCCCTGCCAGGGAACAATTCCCACTTCCCAATCTCCCACCCAGCCCTGCCCTCTGGCACTGGGAAGCCATTCCCTGCCTCCTGGCCCTGCAGCCCTAGGCCCCAGTCCCTCTCCAAGTTTCTTAGCTGTGAAAGCAGAAGGTAGAAGAAGGAATTTCTAAGTAAAACCCAGCAGGTGCTGCCAGGAGAGTGAAAGGTTTAAGCAGAGAAAAACCAGGAGCAAAGTCTGTCCTGAGCAAGGCCAAGGATTTGCTGGGCAGGGAACATGGCTCTGCTGCTGGGAGAGCTGCAAGCTCCCTGCAGGGGCAGGATTTCCACAGAATGCCATGAATCCCTCCACACCAGAGCCACTGAGGAGACAAAATGAACAAACAAATGAAAGGTGGGACTTGGTGAAAATGGGGAAAAGCTCCCTTGCTACTACAGCAGTTACAATACTCAGTAGGTCAGTTACAATATTCTTCAGTGGAAGAGTTGTATCTCTCTCAGAACAAGAAATGTCTCATTTTTGTCTAGAAAATATGGTTTGGGTATCCAACATCCTCCTCCCCCACCCAGCAGCATAAAGGAGCTTTACTGGGGCCTGTGTGTTAAACAAGTTACAATACAAAGGACAAGTTTCACATTCAGCTCTTGCAGGTCACAGAGAAGCAGAAAGTTAAGAGAAAAGCATTCAGAAAAAAAAAAAGTTAAAATAAAACAACCCATAAATGGATTCCATTCTTCATTCCACAAAGGGCTTTTAAATTTAGGTTTTTAAAGTATTGAATTACTGAGAAGAGACCTGAGAACCCTTTCCAGTGCCTAAAGGGGCTCCAGGAGAGCTGGAGAGGGACTTGGAACAAGGCATGGAGGGACAGGACACAGGGAATGGCTTCCCACTGCTCTGCTGAGCAATCCATCAGGAAGTTTACATTCATTTTTGAGCAAGCAGATTTTATTCTCTAGCTACCTCTAGCTACATGTTATTTAATGATTGCCAGGCTAGAATGATTAGAGAGGATGAATTCTTCTATTACAGTTACATTATTTATTAACTGCATTTATTCCAGTTATTTTATAATGCCTTTCATCAGCACTAACTACTCCAAGATGCCCAAGAGCAAACAGGGTTTGTTTTCATGACAAAGGTTTTGTTGCCATCGAATGAAACACTTAACAGAGAGAAGGTGCTGTCACAATATTTGACTCACCAGGTTTCTTCCCTAAGCTTCCCGTTTTCCCAGCTGCTCCTGGAGCCTTGAAATGGAGAACAAGATGCAAGTTTAGCACTCAGGTCTCTTTCTCCAGTACATGAAAATGATTTACAAAGCTTCACTCAACACACCCAACAAGCATGGGAGTCAAAATCTCACAGGAAATTCTGTCCTTGCAGAAATCTTTGATATTTTAGATGGCAATAAACATCTGGCAATAAACACCAAGCATGAAGTGGATGATTTGTTAATGCAGAAGTGCAGACTTTTATTCCCTTTCATGGGCTGCAAATAGCAAAGTATTTCCCATATGCAACTCCAAAGTATATCCCATGTGTAATTCCAAAGTATTTCCCATGTGTAATTCCAAAGTATAGCCCCTGTGTAATTCCAAAGTATATCCCATTTGAATTGCAAATCCATATATCTACAGAATATTAGAATTCTGGCAAGGTGAGCTAAACCAACAAAGCTTTCATGCCTCCACAGAGCTGGACTGCAAACTCCCTGCAGCCAGAGAGGGTGAGATGAGGGATGGACATCAGCATCCCAGCCAAGGGATTGGCAAGCAAAGCCTTTGAACAGCCACAAGAGATCCAGCAGAACCTGAGATCAGTGCAGTTCCTGCCCCCTAAATAATCCCTGCAGTTTCCTCCCAGGCCACTGATAGTTTTATGTCCTGCAGTAAAGAGGTTTGAGGTGGGTAACAGCAACTGAAATCTAAAGTGTGCTGTGGCCAGAAATGTTGGGGAACCATGAATGCCCTCTTGTCCTCAACGTTTCCACCTCCCTCAACTTCACCTTCTGCACCTTCAGGATCCTCCTTACAAACTTGGAGCCAACACTAAATGACCTGAAGGTTTCCACAGAGCCCTAATTCCTCTGTGGAAAAGGACAGTTCCCCCCTCCATATTCTCCCTATCAGCTGATGCTTTGGAAACTTGGGGACTCCAGCAGAAACTAAATTGAGGAGTAACTAAAGAACAGCTCAGTGGCTGAGAGAAAAGGGTCATTCAGGCCCATGTGTGGGTTTTGAGTCACCTATAAAATGGATTAGCAGCTACATCTTCAGCTTGCCTTGATGTCTCAGTGCTCCTGTCCTGTCACTGTCAGATTATTACATTTATACCCCAAAAGAGCAGCAAATCTTCCTTTCCTCCCTGGATTCCTTTGGTTCTCCTCAGTTTTCCACCCTTCCCCAGAGCACTGGGAGCTGTGTTCACAGAGCAGGGACCAGGAAAGCCCCACAGGGAGATCAGGTGCAAATCCCAGAGCAGCTCTGGGGACAAGGGAAGATGGCCTCGACAGCCCCCAGAGGGGATGAAAGGGGGGAACCAAAGGACTGACAGGGTCATACCAGGAACTCCTTCTGCTCTGGGAAGTGTTTCTGGCAGAGGAATGCCCTCTGCCCTCCTCAGGAAAGAACAAGTGACTGGACCTTCAGAGAACACCCTCCTGCCAAATATCCCTGGGTCAGCATCTGCTTGCTGGATTAGAAGCACATGGACAGATCAAAGAGGCTGGGAGAGTCCTTACTGTGAAACACAGAGACATGATCTTAAAATAGAAACTTCAAAATCATCTTGACCAGGCTGAGTCTGAATTGTGTTTGAGGATTCTCTGAATCCTCAGTGAAAAAGCAGAAGAAAACACAGAGAAGTCCTACAGCACTTCAATAAAGAACCAAATTCACAAACAATGCCTTTAGGGAGGTGCCAATTCCACTCAGGAGATGGAGAAGCACTTCCTATCCTATTCCTTCTGCTGAGAGAAAACACAGCAGAGAGGACAGGCCCTGTTCTATGTCCCCCTGCACACCTGGGACACTCACTGAACATCTGAGGGCATTTTGTGCCAAGGGGTGAAGTCTCCTGGACCAGCAGAGCCAAATTCACCTTGTCAGTTTAATAAACCCCAGCAAGGACTTGCCAATTGTGTTGCACAGCAGGACTCTTCCAATCCTGCCTTGAGCCATTCAGGGATTATTTTCTGAACCTTTTATGCAAAGTTTTATATCCAGAGATGTGTTGAAATTGTTGCATTTCCAAGCCCTCCATGAGCTCTGTCCCCACAGAGGGAATTCTCACCAGTGTCCAGGATAAAACCCTGTTTCACTCTGTATCCATCCACCTGACCCTGAGAAAAACCCTGAGAAAGGAGCATTGTGCCACTGCTCCTTTGAAGAACAAAGACTTTCCTACCTTTTTAATAAGCTGAAGCTTGGAGGAACAGAGAATGGTTTATCTTAGCACCCTGAGGTGAATGGGCATAGCCTGGCACAGAAGAACAAATTAAAAAAATTCTTCTGCTGGAGAAACCATTGAGATTTTGAGTCATTTCTAGAAACTCTGCCCTTTCTGTTGAAAGATCACCCCTGCTTCTCTTTGGGCCTGTCAATACTGCAGAACACATTAAATGATTTCTCTTTTCAGAACCCTTTCCACCCTGGGCAGCTGGCCAAGCACAGCAGCACATGTGAGTGACCAGAGAGCCAGGAGTGTGAAATCCTCTGCCAAACCTGGCTCTGGGACCAGGCTGGAGACCAAAACCCCATTCCCCACTTGGAGGCAGCTCTGTGTCCTGCACACACAGGAACCCTGGCATGAGAACATCCCAGGAGCGAGGGCTCCACAAGCTCTGTGCTTTTTCCTCCCTCTCTCATCAAGATGTGAGCTGCAGGTGCCATTTTCACCAGCAAGAAGGGCACTTGGAGCACTTTGGGGTGAAGTGCACTGAGCTGGTGCAGCCCCAGACAAGCTGAGGTCACAGAAGCACCAAAGTGAGCTCTCTGAGGAAAAGGGGGGCTCAGAATTGAACACCTGAGCTCTCCCCAAGGATTTGCCAACAGAGACTCATTCCCACCTCTCCCTGAGGGCTGCAATACTAAACATCACCCACTACAAGCTTTTTCATCCCATCCCAGAGGATGTTGTTGGAATTTCCTGACACTCCAGAGATTTCCCCTTGAAAGGTTTCCTGCAGATTTCACTGAAGGTTTTATCCTTTGGCTTTTCCTGCAGCAGCAATGGTTTTAAGGAGTGACTCTGCTCAGGCTCTGTGCTGCAGAGTCTTTCACTGAGTTCTTGTCACCATCCAGATTCCTCCAAATCCACTGAATTTATTTATTTACCTTTCACCCCCCATTATTCCAGAGATATAAACCAGAACCCTTCTCATCAGTCATGTACCCAACTCTGGCTCTAAGCTAACTCCTACTGGTAGATAAATTATCCTTTCAAGCCATATAAATGAGAAAACATCTATCTTTAGAATGCCTAAAAAGAAAAAAAAGACATGTTCTATGGAATCATTTCAGGATAAAAAGAGATGAAACAGAACCTCTATTATTCAGTCAAAAACTGTCAAATAAATGCAGTAGTTAGCAAAGTTTGGGTGCAAAATTTGTTTTCCTTGATTGTAAGAAATGATAGGAAAAAAACAGAACAGACTGAAATATTACTCTCTGGATTTTGAGTTTTTTTTTTAAATGATGGCAGTAAGATCCAGCTCAGTCCTTATGAACTTACCAGGGCAATAAAATAATCATGGCAGTTCTGATCAGTGTCTACAAAACTGCCAAGTGCACTGATAATGCATTATTTTAATGGATGACCCCCCCAAGTTATTTATGATATTAAGCTGTAAAATGCAACCACTGCTGTTATTGCCATTGGAGAGGAAAAACAATCTCAGTAAATCTGCAAGGTGTTTTTATTTCCCTTAGGATGCCCTGCCTTGCTGCTACCACTACAACCCCAAAGAAAACATTTCTCTACCTCAGAATCTTTGAGTCTCACATAATTAGATGGGAAAACTCCTGATTTATCACCCAGCGTTCCCGTCCACCAGTCACCATCTTTCTTTGTCACCAGGATCAGGTCACCTTGTTGGAAAGTGAGGTCTCCCTGCTCCGAGCTCTCGTAGGTGTACATGGCAATGTACTCTGGAAAAGGGAAATACAGCACATGGCAAACTCCTGAGAAACCCCTCAGCAATCCTCTCATTAATATCACAACCTCATTAATATCAGGGGCTAGGCAGAGGGCAAATTTATTATTTATTACTCAGAGAAACATCAATATTTAATGAATGTGGTTGTGTCTATCAGAACTGAATAGGAGCTGCCTCATGGGGGTTTGTATGTAATTTGCTATTATCATTAAAATGTACATAAATCATTCATTTAGACATTAAACATGTTCCCCAGTGGTTTCTGCTTTGTGCTGATGGGTGGAATTTTCAGAGTTTGGGGTGCAAAGTCCACACACCTTAAAAATCACCTTCAGCACGTGAGCTCTTCTTCAATCCTCCCAACAGAGGATGTCAAATCCCTGCTTTATGATTTCTCAAAACCACAGCTTTTTGCAAGTGTTTAAACAAAAGTTGTGTTCCTTTTTAATACAAACACAACCCCTGAGACATCCCACCTGTGGCAAGACTCTTGATGTCCCCAATTCCTTCTCCTCAAAGATGAGGAAAACCAGAACAAGGTGATCTTTAAGGTCCCTTCCAACCCAAACCAGGCTGGGATTTGAGGGAATATTGACTCAGCAAGAGCAGCTATACTTTGAAATAATTCATTATCTCCCTTTTCTCTGCTGCTCCTCCTTTTAGTTTCTGTGGTGGTCATGCCCACAGGCAAATTAAATGTAAATAAATGTAAATGTACCTAAAACTGTACCTGGAGCTGCAGTTTCAGACTTCAGGTGTGCTGTAGGGACAACACACAAACGTTCCTGTAACCTACATTTAGATTAATTGATTTCCTCTGCCTGTGATTTAATTAACCTTTAGCTGACTCTGCACTGGAGGGGATTGAGAGTTAAGGAAGCTCATGTGGGGACATTCCCCTCCAGCTGAAGGGTGGCAGCAGCCAGGAATTCCCCTTTTAAAACCCTTCAGAGGACTGAAAATTATTGGAAAATTCAGTGTTTGTGCCCCAGGCTCCACTTTTAAAAGGGAGCTGACCATAAGGATCCCAGTGCTCTATAAGTGACTGTCACTGCCCTAATTAAAGCTTTAATGAAACATTTGGAATGAGCTTTGGGGGACATTGAGACATTTACATCATGGACACATGGACAGATGTGGGGCCCTCTGTAAAAACCCATTCCAGACCAGAAAACATCACCAAAATAATGGCAAAAAAAAAAAAATAGAAACATTGCGAAAAGTCCAAACTACAAAAGATATTTTCATACCCTTTGTGATACATGAAATTATTCCTTCTATATCCACAACCTATAAATGGTTACTCTAATAATAATTCTCAATTACTCTAGAGGCAAACTGGTTTGCATTTGGATTTTATCACCACTTGAACACCACGATCTGGTTCTTGACTTTGGCACAAACTGTGGTGTTCAGTGCCAGAGCAAGAGGCTCCCAGGCAGGACTCACCTTCCCCTGACATCGCTGCCTTGGCTGCTGGGGATGCTACTCTTTTCAGACTAGCAGGACTTTCTGAGGAACCAGAATCCATGCTTTAGAAGAAAATAATGGTTATTTAAGAAATTCAATCTCTTCAGAAAAATTATTATTATCTTTCAAACTCAAAAATGCACCTGCACCCACAAGCAACTCCCTGGGTTTTAACAGAAGAGACAGTAAATGTGCAAAATAAAGCTTTGAATCTAGTGCTCTGTCATGGTCACATTTAAGCAACTGCCTTCAAATACAGAATTTTCTGCATCTCCTCTCTCTCCTCAGGAAAAAAAATGATCTAAAATCGTTCTCATTTGTATTCCTAATGCTAATGTTGCCTTCGCATTACACAAAATGAGATTTTAAATGTTTAATCCTCCAAGAATAATGAGAAGTGATTTAGACTTGAGGAATACTTTTTGATTTTGGGGAGAGAGAAGCTCTGACTTACAGAGCTGTGCTTCACAAAGTCCAACACGCTCATTTTTCAGTTGCAAGTCACAAAATTAAGAAGGTTAATTAATCTTTTGTTGGTGAGGCAAGACCCAAGGAGAACTGAGGTCAGCTTTCTTATTGCTGACACAGATTTTCAGGATTGGAAGTCAAAACCCTCCAGATTAAAAAAAAAAAAAGGCCCTTTTACAGGATAGAACTTTGAAAATGCAGTGTGCAGCTCTTCCTATTTCCTCCTACCCCAGCAGAGAAGTAAAGCACAGGAAAAGCAAACAAAATACCTTGTTGACTTCCTAATGGGGCCTGAAATGAGCTTCACATAGGATTTGGGAAACCAGCCCTTCTGTCCCTGCACCTCCCCAAACCACCACATGTCCTGCTGCTCCAGCACTGTGATCACATCGTTCTTGTTGAAGTTCAGGTGGTTGTCTTTTTTTGCTCTCCAAGGATACAGAGCTTGTGCTTGCAGCCCCTCCACTTTTTCACCCTTCAAAAAGAGAGACAGGAGTCAGTCATGCTCCATCTTTCATCAAGAAAGCTGCTTAAGGAATTATATTCTTAGGCTGCTTAGACAGCAACAAATACAGACTCTCTCTCAGCAAAAGCATCAATTCCAAAGTAATTCCAGAATTGTTTACAGTCCCCCTGCATTTCTGTCTGCTAACACATCATCAAGATTAAATTAATTACTTTTACAATTAAGACACACATGTAATAAACCCTTGTGAACTGCTCTGGCAGGACTTAGGAGTCCATTTTATGGAGCATGATGCTTTGCTGCACGTTGCTCAAGGCACATTCCAATTTCTTTTTGCCCTGAGGTAGATATTCAGCACTTCTCAGAACACATGAGCTCCCAAGAACAGTTTGTTGTTCCAAGGAGGAAAAGGAAATGCCAGAACAGATGGACAGAATTCAGCTGTGAAGCTCTGCCACTGCTGTTCCCCTTGGGGACATAACTCAGGAGTGAATGTTCTCATAGGAGTCAAGAAAGCCCCAAGGAAGTGACCCAAAACTGCACCACCAAAATCTGAAAAAGCCATCCTGGAACAGCAAACCAGAAACTGGTGGTGTTAAATCCTGCCCCAGGTGCTGCCAATATAGCCTGGGCTGGAAGGACCTTAAAGCCCATCCATTCCCACCCCTGCCATGGCAGGGACACCTCCCACTGTCCCAGGCTGCTCCAAGCCCCAATGGCCAACCTGGCCTTGGGCACTGCCAGGGATCCAGGGGCAGCCACAGCTGCTCTGGGCACCCTGTGCCAGGGCCTGCCCTCCCTGCCAGGGAACAATTCCCACTTCCCAATCTCCCAGCCAGCCCTGCCCTCTGCCACTGGGAAGCCATTCCCTGCCTCCTGGCCCTGCAGCCCTTGGCAATTGTCTCTCTCCATGCTTCCTGTGGGCTCCTTCAGGCCCTGCAAGGCCACACTGAGCTCAGCCCAGAGCTTCTCCTCTCCAGGCTCAACAATCGCAGCTCTGGCAGCCTTTCCTCCCAGCAGAGCTGCTCCATCCTCTGCTCATCCTGCTGCCTCCTCTGGGCTCTCTCCAGCAGCTCCACATCCTCCCTGTGCTGAGCCCAGGGCTGGGGCAGCTCTGCAGGTGGGACCCTCCCTGCCACCCTTCCTGGCAGAGCTCACCTATCTCAGGTGAGTGTTTTAATGCATAGCTGAGGTTCACACTTTGCTCTCCAAGCCTTTGTGCTGGCTCAGAACATCTGGGGGAGCCCAGGAGCTCACCTGGCCCAGGACAGGGGAGGGGGATGAGCCTGTGACAGTGGCAGGAGTGAAGGCTGAGCGCTGCCGGAGCTGCCCCGCACTGGGCACGGTCAGGGATGGCTGAGCTGCCCAGGCATCCCAGTTATCACTCTCTGGCTTCTCACTGGTGTTTGCTGGCCAGCTGGGAAAAAAAAAAAAAGAAAATAGAAGAATGATGTAATTCCAGAAAGAAGGAAAGAAAACCTCATGCAGAATAAATATTTCTACATTCTCCATTATTTCCTTTCAATGAGTACCCATGAGCACTGTGACTCCAGGTACAGCAGTGCAATCAAACACTGGCTAACCACAACTTTATCTTCAAAGGCAGCCCCCAAACTGAGCTCCTTGTCCTTACCACTGAAGGACAGGTTTTTATTTCACTTCATAGCTGTGAAGTTTGTGAGATTTGTCCCAACAAACACAAGTTGAAGCAGTGCAGGCTGCATTACATAAAGTGCAAAGAGAAATTAAAATAATCATTCTTTCCAAAACTGGTTTGAAATCTTCCCACCTGCACATCACTGACCTCTCACATCTCTTTCCTTTAGACATAGAATTCCAGAATGGTTTGGGTTGGAAGGAACCTCAGAGCCCACCCAGTGCCACCCCTGCCATGGCAGGGACACCTTCCACTGTCCCAGGCTGCTCCAAGCCCCAATGGCCAACCTGGCCTTGGGCACTGCCAGGGATCCAGGGGCAGCCACAGCTGCTCTGGGCACCCTGTGCCAGGGCCTCCTACTGAAATATCAATTTATAAATATGGATTTGATGGCCAAGGGACAAGGAATTAGAGCTGATAAAGGCACCCAGTCTCCTGAGTTATGACATCCAGGGAATGGCATGAATCCAAGTTCCATCAGTCTTGCTAATGTTGTGATCAGGAATTAAATCCCCTTTTCCTGTTACCTCTGCCATTAGCATATCATACATACACAAGGTGGAAGCCTTCAAAAGGCCTTGGTGGCAACTGATGTAGGAGAAAAGGATTTAGGAGGCTCCAGTATCTGAGAGGGATTGCTCATTAGGAACAGGAGTGGCAGGCACAGGGAATGGCTTCCCACTGAAAGAGGGGAAATGTAAATGAGGTATTGGGAAGGAATTGTTCCCTGGCAGGGAGGGCAGGCCCTGGCACAGGGTGCCCAGAGCAGCTGTGGCTGCCCCTGGATCCCTGGCAGTGCCCAAGGCCAGGTTGGCCATTGGGGCTTGGAGCAGCCTGGGACAGTGGGAGGTGTCCCTGCCATGGCAGGGGTGGCACTGGATGGGATTTAAGGTCCCTCCCAACCAAACCATCCTGGGATTCTGTGCTTCCAGGAGAAGTGAGCACCTTGGGATTTCCTCCATGCCCACATCCTCCCCTGGGGATGTCTCCTGCTCTTGTCCCCAGGCAGGTGTGATGGGAGCAGCCTCAAGTCCCACAGGGCTGCAATTTAACTGATTTAACTGATTCCTTCAGAAAGCATCTTCCACTTCAAAGAAGGTATTTTCAGTTTGCACTCTGGCTCCTGTGTTCAGTGCCAGTTCCAAAGGACTGCACACACTGAATGCTCAGCAGCACCCAAACCTACGTGGAGCTGAAGTCTGCCCAGTTGTTGGCCACTGCAGGACCCTCAGGAGGGGCAGGGGCTCCCAGGGGGGTGGAGGTTTCCTGCACAGACACTTTGGGAGCAGCAGAGGGCTCAGACGCTGGCTTGGCAGAGGCTGGAACTTCACTGTCCGGGATTTTCTCTGCATAGTTAGCAGGGAACCATCCAGTTTTCCCCTTCAGTTCTCCACCAAGCCACCCTGGCTCTCCAGTCTGGCTTTCATCCACCTGCAGACACAGGAAGTTACAGAGTTAAGAAACACCCTGCAAACAGAAATTTTACTGACAACAACCCATCTCCTCCACAGCAATGAACTTTTTGCAATGCAAGAGGACTTGACAATTAGTTTTTCTTTTTTTCTTTCTCCCAAGCTAAAATCACAGAATCATGGAATGGCTGGGGTCAGATGGGACACTAAAACCTGTCCAGTGCCACCCCTGCCATGGCAGGGACACCTCCCACTGTCCCAGGCTGCTCCAAGCCCCAATGGCCAACCTGGCCTTGGGCACTGCCAGGGATCCAGGGGCAGCCACAGCTGCTCTGGGCACCCTGTGCCAGGGCCTGCCCTCCCTGCCAGGGAACAATTCCCACTTCCCAATCTCCCAGCCAGCCCTGCCCTCTGGCACTGGGAAGCCATTCCCTGCCTCCTGGCCCTGCAGCCCTTGGCAATTGTCTCTCTCCATGCTTCCTGTGGGCTCCTTCAGGCCCTGCAAGGCCACACTGAGCTCAGCCCAGAGCTTCTCCTCTCCAGGCTCAACAATCGCAGCTCTGGCAGCCTTTCCTCCCAGCAGAGCTGCTCCATCCTCTGCTCATCC
Organism: Erpornis zantholeuca; assembly: GCA_013400515.1. Lineage (NCBI taxonomy): Eukaryota > Metazoa > Chordata > Aves > Passeriformes > Timaliidae > Erpornis > Erpornis zantholeuca. The sequence goes on along the minus strand of VZTN01005360.1, from coordinate 132,943 downwards.
TGCTGCCTCCTCTGGGCTCTCTCCAGCAGCTCCACATCCTCCCTGTGCTGGGCCCAGGGCTGGGGCAGCTCTGCAGGTGAGGTCTCACCTGAGCAGGGCACAGGGACACAATCCCAATCCCTTTCCTGATCCCACGCTGGGATGAGCCCAGGAGGGATCAGGAAAGTCCCTGTCCCTGGACTCCTCAGAGGAGCTGCTGACAACTCCTTCACCTCAGGCCATTTGTTGACCCTGTGCCTCCCACTGGAATTTGCATCCACCCTCCCCTTTCAGTGCAAACCACTCCATTATTCCTGTGTTTTTTGGGTTCTCCTCCTCTCTCAGTCCCTGCCAGCCCAAGGCAACCTCAGAAATAAAGGCACTTTGTGCTTGACTGGTTCCTTGTGCTTTTCCTGCAGTGCAGAGCAAAATTTCCACTGCAGCAGAGATGGGAAAGGCCCAGGATGGAGAGGGAAGGGCACAGCTGAGGGCAGATCTGGGAGAAGAGGATTACAGCACCCGAGGCTGAAGCATCCCCACAAGGATGGGAGCTGGAGGGGCAGGAACTGCAATCACCACACACAAAGGAAACCAACAGTGCTGGAAAGGCAAATCAGGGTCATGGAGATGCTCTAAAAAGAACATCCTTGAGGTGAAGCACAGGCATGCAGAAAGCACGGGGATTCTTCAGGCATAAGGGAAAAAAAAAAAACCCAAAAAAAAACCCCAACCAAAAGGTTTTAGACCCATCCAATTAATGCCTCTTCAGGAGAGGCTCTGAAGCTACAATAATTCTGTGACTGCCTATGAGGATACTCAGATTGATGCTTATTCAACCCAATTACATTCTCTAAGTACACTCATGGAAAGGCACTTTGAAGAATAATTTAAACTTCACAATTCATATCAGCACTGCTTTCTTCTTCACATAAAATACAAGTCACATCTGGTTTTGCAGTACAGTACTGGAATTTTAAATGAATTCTTTTGAATCTTTTTTAAGCTAATTTGTTCCAATTTCCTTATATTTTTTACACCCACCATCCACAAGTCCCAACAACAATCCCAGACTACTTTTTTCCAAAATACAATCAGCCTTTAAATGTACACCTGAATAGTGAATAACAGTGTGTGGGACGCTATTTTTTATTTATTCAACTGTACTTTACAGCCACAGCTGACAACTCCTTAGTTCTGTGGCTCACAAAGAAGATTGATTTCAACTCCAACAATCAATAACTAAGAAAACTGATGAGAAACTGTCATTAGAATTTGTTGTAGATTTTTCACAGAAGAATATCTGTTCCCACACAAAAGCTTGGTTGAGTTATAGCCAGGATTAAAATCAATCTAAACTTACAGCAGAAGAAATTGGAAGTGCATTAAAAGGATAAGATAATTAAAAAGTGGGAGAGGTAAAAAACCAGAGTCATTCTGTAATCCATGGCACCAGATCCAGCAGTGCCACAGGCTTTTCCCAGGAGTCAGGCACAGCAGAGCCCTCCCCACACTGGCAAATCCTCTTCCTTCCTGAACAAATGCCCACCCTCCTCCCTGACTCCCCCAGCCAGGGCTCAGGGTCCATGCCCAGGATGAAGTGTTTCACTCTTGGAAAGATCATTCCCAAGCTCTGTTAAAGCCCAGCTCCCGTGACAATTCCAGCCAGGATTCAAGGCTGCTCCCAGCCCAGGACTGGGATCCAGCTCTGGGCTCCCCCTCCTGCACGACAGGAGCTGCCATGAGGCAGAATTTGGGTTCCCAGGGGGGAATGCTCAATTTGGCCATGCCAGAGCACAGTTACCCCGAGGGGAGCTCCCAGCTGGAGTCACAAATGTCACCAGGCAGCCTCGCCCTAACCCCGAGCTTGCAAATCGCTGTTTTCCAAGGAAAGGCACCCCTGGCACCTTTGGAACAATGGCACAAGCACGGGAGGGCTGAGGGAGGAGCCCAAAGGCAGCACCGAAAGCAAACCTCGGGGCAGGGTGTGGCAATGACTTTTGGAACTGAGCTGTGGTTGTTAATTGGAGCTGTGGTTGTTAATTGGACCCGGGATGGGTTCAAAGCCAAGGAACTGCACGGGAAGCAGCTCCGGGGGTGGCATGGAGGCACTGCAGAGCCTCCCTGGCAGCACTTACCCACTCCCTTCTCACCTCCGGAGGGAAGCAGGGACGCAAAGCAAGGCATGGTTACAACTCAGCTCAGTGCTGCCTCCCAGAGCAGCCCACGGAAACCTTTCCCCAGCAATCTGCTTAATTATGGGCAAAAGGAACTCAAATAAAGGCATCAGAGAGCAGTCACTGCTTAATTATGGGCAAAAGGAACTCAAATAAAGGCATCAGAGAGCAGTCACCCTGCTGGGGATGAGGGGGTTGAAATCAGGTCCAAAAGCAACAGATAAAAATACTTAGATGGTCTCAAAGTCTCTATGTAAAATACCTGCAGTGCTCCTTACAATCATGTATTTGGGGGGAAATCTTATTTCCCTGCAAATCTCTCTTTAAAAATTATTTCAGTGCTCTTTAGGATTGCATATTTTGGGAAAAATGTTATTTCCCTGCAAATATCTATTTAAAAACTATTTCAGTGCTCCTTAGGATCACATATTTGAGGAAAAATGTTATTTTCACTGCAAATCTCTGTTTCAATACGTGTGAAATGCTTCTTAAAATTGAGTATTTTGGGAAAATTGTTGTTTTCTGCCTGACAGTGATCACTCCTGCCCAGAGAATGACCTGCAGGGCCAGGCCAGCCCCCATTTTCCAGGGAAACAAGGCATGCCAGCACTGCCCAGCACCATTCCTGCTGCAGCTTCACAACCTGTGGGAGCCTCACTCAGAGTCCTCAGCACTGACACCGAGCTGAGCTTCACCATTCACTTTGGATTTTCCAAAAGCAAATTCCAATGTCACAAACTCCCAACCAGCAAAAAGCCAAACCAACCCCAAAAAGCTTCAATGTCTCAGGACATGTTTTTTTTTAAAAAACATTAATCCTTATAATTTAGGGGAGGCTACAAAGTGTATTTTTCCCCAAATCCACTGTTACTAAACTGAGCTAAAATGTAAAAGCTCCTAAAATCAATTTTGTTGGGCAGAACACTGTTGGGAATACACCTCCCACAGTGAACAATATTTAAGAATTCCCCCAGGAATTTTCGTTCTGCATGTTAAGAATATACTAATGATTAATTAATATTAATATCCACTTAATCCCTGCAGCTATTAACCACGGAATTAGAACTTCCAGAGACAAAAGCAAACATTGCTTCAGAGTTTGACACAACACACTGACCACATCCATGCAAAAATGGGGATTATTCTGTAGCAACACAACCTGCAACCAAATTTTTAGGATGTGAAGTTTCCTTTCTTGCCATAGAAAATTTAAATCCCACATGGCAGAAGATGAAGGCATTTTCTCAAGGAATGTCCCAACCCCTGCTTACCATGACAATGTCTCCAGGCTGGATGGTGATCTCATCGTGGCTTCTGGATTCAAAAGGATACAGAGCTCTGTAATACACTATTTTTACATCCTCCTGAGCAGAAATGGTAAGAGGAGCTTTCTCTGAGCAAAGGAAACAAACACACAGATACAAAGAGAAGAAATCAAACCACCTTATTTCTAAACATTGGGAAAATGGGGTGAAAGTGGAGACAAGAATCCCCAAAGTTGGCAGGGTCTGCAGGAAGTACCTCACCCCTCTTTTACACAAGGGGAAATATAAAAATTCATTATTTAAATATGATTTTATTATCTTCTCCTCTGAACAGCAGGGGAAATCTTAGAATCCCAGAATGGTTTGGGGTTGGGAGGGACCCCAAAGCCCACCCAGTGCCACCCCTGCCATGGCAGGGACACCTCCCACTGTCCCAGGCTGCTCCAAGCCCCAATGGCCAACCTGGCCTTGGGCGCTGCCAGGGATCCAGGGGCAGCCTCTCTGGGCAGGATTTAGCCACAAAAGTGATGCAATCCTTTGGACTAGCATTTAAACCAGTACTACATGCCCAAACAGTTCTTGTGTGTATCCAGGCCACTCAAGAGGGAAGCAGGATTCCCAATACAGGCAAAAATCAGGATACAGTGCACAGAAAAAGCTCTCAGCTGAAAGTGACTGTGTGGAGAGCAGAAAAAGAGGGACTTAGGTTTCAGGTCATTTGTCCAGTGAAGAAAGGAATGCAGGAAAGGAAAAGGGTAACTAAATGACATATTGTTCCTACTCTGAAAAATCCCAAGGCTTATATCCCACACCAAAATAAAAACTACAGAAGTAGTTGTTGACATCTTGCATCCAACCCTTCCTGCTGAGATCCCCTCTCCCCCTGCCCTGCAGAGCTGTGCTCTCCCCTCTGCTGAGCACCAGCCTTTGGGGAAGAACAGCAATGAGACATTCAGTTCTGGATACCAGAGCTCAATCCATGCATTATTTAGTTTAATAAGACTCACAACCCAACCTTGAACACCACCTTGTCAAATGGGAAAAGAAAAGAGAAGGGAGCTGTCCCAGAGCATTCCCTGCTGTCTGACCCTACCTGCATTGGACCACGGAGCCTGGCCAGGCTTGCTGGGCTCCTGGTGGGGCTGGAAGAGTTTACTCAGCTTCTCCTGCATTTCCTGTTTCCCCTTATCCTCACTTTCCTTCTTCTTGGGTAGTTCTTCCCTTTTTTGCTTGTCATCTTCCTGGATCTTCTTCTGCCACTGTGGTTCTTCCTCTGGCTGTCCCCGCTCCAGCCGTGGTTTGTCCTGGATCCGCCTGGGGGACAATTGGGGGGGGTCAGTTCAAAAGAGCCACTCAAACCAAAGCCCACCAAAGCTTTTGGGTGGTCTCCAGTATAGAGTGTCCTCTTTAGGGCTTTTCCACACCCTAACTTTATTTTGGTGAGTTACCAGTGATGCCTTAGGTTTGAACTTTCATATGTTCCCAGCCCTGCCCTGCCCAGTGTCACTCTGCAGTTCCCTGGAGCTCGTTCAGTGCTGTTCTCTCATGCTCACACACACACAACAAAGCCTCTCCAGCTCTCCAAGGACACCCAGAGCCTCCTAGGCCCAACAACTGCAAACCACAATCTTGGGGACAGGGGGGCAAGCTTGGGCAAATTCCATCCTTGCCTGGCTCCTGCTTGGGGAATTGATGCTGAGATCCAAGTGGGAAGAACTCGGGAGCTGTCCTTGTCCATGTTGGGATGCACTGAGGCAGGAGCCTCTGGAGCCCAGAGTGTACCTCTGAAGGCCTTTCCAATCAATCCCTCCTTGATTCCTTTATTCCTGTCTGCTCTCTGTTTCTAGGGAGCCATTTAAAGCATCAGCAGCCACTCCCCAGCATCTCCTCACAGGATGGTTCCCAGAAACCACAGACTTGTGGAATGGTTTGGGTTGGAAGGGACCTTAAAGATCATCTTGTTCTAACCCAAGGTAAAACTTGGAACAGCCAAATCAGAAAGGAAAAAGCAGGAATCAGAACATGTGGCCATCCTGATGTTGAGGGGCAAGGAGGAGAAGTATTTGCAAGTTTTACACAGCATTCCAGAGAATTATAGGGAATATTTCCCATTCCCCACCGCCAGAGTTAACAAGGTCCTTCCCCTCCATCAGAGGACAAGACAACAAGAAATGAACAAATATTCTCTGCTGCAAACAATTTGCCCCAGCAAAGACAACTCTGAAGATCTAAAGGACACCCAGCGTGTTCCAGTTTGTTCCATGGCCTATTCCAGCCCTGGAATTTCTTCAGAGTTAGGGACAAACATCTGAGAAGCAGCTGCTCCTCACACACTTGATGTGCTACAAAGAACAGAGTTTGTCCACAGACAGTGTGAATTCCTGATCAAAAACAGCATGAGAAAAAAACTGATTCATGGAATGCCAGGGTCCCTGAGGCTGGCAAAGCCCTCCCAGCCCAGACAGGCCAAGCTGTGCCCCATGCCCACCTTGTCCCCAGCCCAGAGCACTGAGTGCCACCTCCAGCCCTTCCTGGCACCCCTCCAGGGATGGGCACTGCAAACCTCCCTGGGCAGCTCTTGCCAAGGCCTCACCTCCCTTGCCATGCAGAAATTCCTGCTGGTGTCCAACCCATCCACTTCCCAAGCATTAGAGGGCAGCACTAGGAGACACAAACCTCATCTGCATCCCTGAAGTTTTGGGCACACAGGAGTATTTCCCAGAGATGCTGGGGGAGGTGTTACATTTAGGGCTCCATTAAAGCAGTTTGTTACCTCTGAGCTTCTTTTTGCTTTTCCAGCTCCACTGTCTTCCTTTCCTGTTCCTTCTGTTTCAACCTCTCAGCTTCCAAGCTCTTCTGCTTCTGGAGCTGCTGCTTGTTATGGATTTCTCTCAGCTCCTGGGTTAAAAGAATGAAAACAGGTGTAAACATCCACTCTGTGAATCAGAACTAAGGGCCCCAAAGAGCTCCCTGTGAGGGAGCAGCACCTGGGAATTGCTGGGGATCTCTCTCCAAACTCACACTCCTGCCAAATGCAGATATTTCAGCTTCATTTCCAGGGTCTATGAACCACTTCTCCCATTTTTATCCATTTAACTGAGACATTAAAGGGTTAAGAAACCAAAAATCCTTTACATGGGACTCTAAAAAGTAGACAAAGCTTACTCTGAACAGTCACTTCTGTTTTAGTTTGTTGGTTTGTGGAATTCATTTATTGAATTCCATACACGAATCTGCTCCCTGAGCTCTCACAACAGCAACTCTTAATCAGTTTCATTTGCCAATTAATGCTGATTTGCTAAAGACCCTTCAGGATTGGTTTATAGGCAGGAGACTGAAATCCTTAAGGAATGTCTTTGGGATGAATCATGGCCCAGAGTATTCATTCATATACAAGGCTGGTTTTCCTTAATTTAACTGTAAGGACATTGCCTGAAAAAATTAGAATATAAATAATAATAATCAAACCCCAATATTTTCCTCAATTCTCTGCATTAACACCTATTAACAAACCCAACTTTTATCTGTATTTTCTTTGCATAACCTTGAATTTTGCATCTTAACTCCTCCATATTACAGAGGGAAGAAAGGAAAACTACCTATGACCACTAAGTATTTTGCCTGAAAATAGTTCACTTCAAAAAACTGCTAGCTTTTAGTGAAAATGTGGTACATGTGAAATGGAAACAGTTAATCTTTTGGATAGCTCTTCAGAAATTCACAATCTACAAACACTGGAAGTTTGCATGTAAAAGTCCTCACAACACTGACCCAAATGAGAAAATTGCCTAAGGGACAAAAAGATAAATTTTGGTGATTTAGGGATGAAAGCTTCAAAGGGGAAGCTGATCCTTGTGGCCCAGGTCTCAGTTTTATTTCAATTCAATGAAAACTGAGCTCAGCATCATCAGAGAGAGAATCAGTTCTCAGGGAAGTTGGAATTAAAACCCTGCTAAAGCCATGAACTAATTATCACTGGAATCCAGGGATAATCCCAATCCCTTGGGCCATACCTTGTTTTATGATGGCCCTGAGTGTGACAAGCAGGGGAACCACAGTCCTCATGTCCTCCCTGGGACCTCCTGAACTCTTCTGTTGCACCAAAGACATAGACAAGTGCATAGAATAAAATCCAAGTGATGCTTTTTTTTTTTGGTCTTAAAATTAAAACCAAAGCATGGTTTATGGGGAAAAGGAGTTTTTACCTTGGTATTTATTTCAGGATATTGGGGTGCAGCACTTGGTGCAGGTGGAATGCTCTGAAAATGCATGCACACCTCACACTGAAATACACACAATCATAGGCTTTGCAAAATTAGCCTATCTATCAAAGACTTTTTAATTAGAGGCTCGAGTGAACTTTCTGTTTTGAGGAATTTTCTTGATGGGTTTATTTAACTTTACAAAAATATGTTTTGGAGAGGACTTTTAGATTGTTTGGTTTCTTTGGTTTAATGGTACAGTGGGTTTTAGTTAAGTTATCAGACTTGAAAAATAACAAGTATGGTGGCTAAAAGCACTAAGAATACATGAAACTAGATAAAAAGGTATGTAAGAGGGGTATAAAAGAAAAAGAAAAAAATCATTCTGGGATCACAAGAACATTGGCAGTGCTGGGACTGACACCCTTCAGCTGAGAATCCCAGACTGGGTGTGTTGGAAGGGATTTTAGGGATCACCCAGTGCCACCCCTGCCATGGCAGGGACACCTCCCACTGTCCCAGGCTGCTCCAAGCCCCAATGGCCAACCTGGCCTTGGGCACTGCCAGGGATCCAGGGGCAGCTCCCTGAGGAATCTCAGCACCAAATGCAGGATATTCAGCACTTCCATGGCCAAAAGGAAAACTGGGAATGCTGCAGCTGAGCCATGGCCCCATGGCTGGAGCCTGCCTGGAGCAAGGAGATTCTGCTGTGAGTACACAGAGCAGGCTCAGTAAATGCTGCTGCCAACTCTGGGACAAACAATTACATTATTTTCTTTACTTGATTTGTCATTCATCCACCTGCTCAGCTAAGTCAGGATCTCAGGGGACATTTTAACACTTATTTAAGTTTTCCACAGACATTTTAGCCCCATTCCCTCCCAGCCAAGCTGATGTGCTGGGTCAGTGTTCTGTGAAGGGATTTTTCTGTGACAGAACTGAGTGCTAAGAAAATCAAACCTAGTTTATAGTGCTGGCACTGGATAGAACATTTTTGGAGATTAGAAAATCCCACATACATCCCTCTTTGGGTCAGCCAAGAAGAAACAAAGATGTGCTGAGCATCTCATGCAACAGAGATGCTCCATTGCTTTGCCAGGTGGGAGGATGGGGAGGAAGAGCCAGCATCTCCCACAGTCCTACTGGAAACCAGTTAAACAGAACTCCCTTGTTGCCTGTCCCTGGCCTTAAAATTAAAACCAAAACACGGTTTATGGGGAAAAAGGTGTTTTTATTTTGGTATTTATTTCAGGATCTTTGTGTGCAGCACTTTGTCCAGGTGCAATGCCCCAAAAATGCACTCACTGTGTCTCACACACCGAAATGCACACAGTTCTAGGCCTTGCAAATGAGCACATCTATCAAAGATTCTCCAGTGAGAGGCTCCAGTGAACCTTTCATTGTGAGGAACCTTCCCCCTGGCTGGGCCTGGCTGAGGTTACAGAAATGTGTTCTGGAGAGGCCCTTGGTGTCTGGGGCTCCCAGGATGTTTGCTCTCCTGGTTTCAGGGTACAGTGGGGCTGAGCTGAGTTATCAGGATGGAAAATGACAACTATGGTGGCTAAAAGCACTGAGAATACATGAAACTATATAAATGGGGATATAAGAGGGATATAAAAGGCAAAAAATCCTCCTGGCATCACAGTAACACTTCAACAGCCCAGACATTTCCAGCTGGATGCCCAGCACTGCCCTGTGCCCATCCTGTACAGACACAGCTCCCAGCTGTTCATGTCCCACCCCTGTGCTGCAATTCCAAAGACACACCAAGGCTTTGCTCCTTCCTGGGGTGCAGGACAAGGAATGCCTTACCTTAGAAGCAGAGAAATTGTTACCTTGGCACTTAATTCCAAACAGACCAACAAGGAGAATTTTGAGATGTTACAGAAGCTACATTCATCAGATTGAATAGGAATGAGAGCATTCCATAGAGCAGAGCAATATTCTCTATATTCAGACAAGTCATTGCTACAAAAGCCTTCCTGGTAGAAATGGAGTTCTTTAGGCCCAGATTGTGCCTTTTTGACAGAAAGGCAACAGCTCTTGGGATATTCAGGGATTACAACCCAAGGTTTCCATTCTCCCCTTGAGACAAGCAGAGCATTTGATGCCAGAGGAAAGGACTCTGCAGTTCTGTGCTCCCAGAAGCTTTTCCAGAGCAATCCCCTCCTGCCCCATTCCCCAGCTCCCAAAGCCTCTGCTTTGGCCTTGGCAGACAATTCCTCCCTTCACCCCATCCTGGACAAAGGAAGGATGTTGCCACCTCTATCCTGCCTGGAATCACAAATTACAGAGATGTGTAAGGATATTCCTATCCAAGTGTTTGCTTTTTTAATGCTCAAAATCATGATCAAAACAGGCAATTTATTTAAATTCTTGAAGTTCCAGATAAGCAAACAATAAAAATTGCTCTAGTATCCTGCCCAAGTTGCCATTCAAGGCACACTCCTCATTCAGGCACAAGGATTAGATAAAAATCTAATGCTAAACTCTTTGGTTTGGTTTTGGTGCTGGCACCCTTAGGAAACACTGCCTCAGTGAAACACTGCACACTCATCTGCTTAGGGAAAGTGAAGCACATAACTGGAGGAGGCTCCTCACTCAGAGAGAGCTGGGTCCTGCCTGAGCAGGGCATGGAGACCTTTGGGAAGGAGTGTAAGTGCTGGATGCAGCCCAGGAGGAGCGCCAGGCACTGCAGCATTGCCTCTTCCACTGCCACTGACTGGAAGAAAGAAATGCTCAGATGTAAAGAGGCACTGGGAGCAGGAGTGCCCTGTCCACATGGATCACACAGGCACGGACAGCCACAGGGATACACAGACAACACCAGCACAGCTGCAGCCCTCCCAGGGCTTCTCTGCTTTTTCCAGGCACTGGGAAAAGATTCTCAGCAAAATTGTTTCAGGAATATGAATTCATTCCTTGGGTGTTCTCAGGCTGGAACAGCAGCAAGAAATTCTGGATTCTTCCATGTTATAGGAAATGGGCATTTGGTCCTCGGAGTCACATGGAGCCTTAGGCTTGCAGGGCCAGTTCAGATCCAGGGATATTGGGAAGGAATTGTTCCCTGGCAGGGAGGGCAGGCCCTGGCACAGGGTGCCCAGAGCAGCTGTGGCTGCCCCTGGATCCCTGGCAGTGCCCAGGGCCAGGTTGGCCATTGGGGCTTGGAGCAGCCTGGGACAGTGGGAGGTGTCCCTGCCATGGCAGGGGTGGCACTGGGGGGGCTTTGAGGTCCCTCCAACCCAAACCAATCCATGATTCTATGATCCTAAAATAAACAAATGACCAGTTCCATTTTACTGACACCTGTATCAATAGTAATTATTGGATCTCTAGGCTGAGATTTTTAAAGTTTCAGTCCTTCAATCACAATTCAAGACACAAAGAAGTGGCCAAACTTTCAACCTTGTAACAAACTCCATCACCTTATAGCCAAATACAGCCCAATCCACAAGACTGTTATCTGATCCCATAAAATCTCATTTCAAAGGATACCTGAACAGGCAAACAAGCACCAACAACCTCCCTGAAACCAAATGGTTCTACCTAAAGATATCCCATATTACAATTCAAACTACCTGATTTGAAATATTAATAACATTTTGTAAGCCTGAAGGCTCTTGGAAATGCACCAAATTCTAGGAATATTTCCAACTCCAAAGGACTCATCAGAAGGAATTTAAATCAGTTGTTTTAAAGATCCAGAAGAAAAAAAAAATCTAATTTATCTCCCTAATTATTAAGGCACACAGCGAAGATGTTGTAATTTAACACTTGCATAAAGGATTCACTTCCTGCAGAACATACAAACATGGAGACAAATCCAGAGCATCCTAAACTGCTGTGGTGATAACGAGCTGCCTGCTAAACTAAAATTACCTTAATTAAACCCAGACTTTGTCATTTATTTGTCTGATAAAAATGTATTTTAAAAGGAGAGATTTCCATCTTTCCCATCTTGACCTGTTGTCCCTGAATTTACAAGGAGCCTTTATCATATTTAGAGCTCAGATGTGGTGGAATTGCTGCTACACAGTTTGAAAAATCCCACATTTCACTGTGAGCATTATCCAGCTGCCTGATAATCACACCAAGGGCACCACAGGAGCTGCTGTTTGTACACACCCAGGAACTGAGAACTCAACTAAAAGTTATTCTGTTATTTTGGGAAATTATTAATTCAGCATTATTTACAAGCCAATTTCTACCTATTTACAATGTCAGTCACTTTTCCAGTGGTGGCTCCTAAAAGTTGTCACAGATTTTTGATTTTTTAGGTAATTGTATGGAAGAATTATGGAAGTTCCTAAACAATCTGGTTTGGAGTGATGTGATCACCTAAGAGAGAGGTGATCTGTGCTTGGAGAACTTCCACTTCACACAAATCCCAGAAACCCCAGGATCCCAGGAAAGCCTTCACCAGCCTTGTGCATAAAATCTCAGGTGCTGGGCACTGCCCAGGCTCCCCAGGGAATGGGCACGGCCCCGAGGCTGCCACAGCTCCAGGAGCCTTTGGGCACTGCTGCCAGGGATGGCCAGGCTGGGATTGTTGGGGGGTCTGGGCAGGGCCAGGGCTGGCACTGGGTGATCCCTGGGGGTTTATTCCCACTCAGGACATTCCCTGATTCCTGAAGAACAACAGCCAAGAAATCACTGCTGCACTCAGCAACTTCTGAGGGGTTTCTCTACCCCTTCCATGCTGAGCCCACAAAAAGGTCCATGTGCCTTTTTAGGGATTTAAATCCAGTACTAAAATCCTCCAGGCCCACCAAAATACACCTTGCACATCTCAAGAAACTGCAGAAGGGAGAACTCTCTGAATTCAGCTCCCACTGCTCAGTTTCCATGGTACAACTGGGGCTGGAGTGTGTCCAGGGCAGGGAAGGGAGCTGGGAGGAGCTGGAGAACTCCTGAGGGAGCTGGGAAAGGAGCTCAGCCTGGAGAAAAGGAGGCTCAGGGGGGACCTTGTGGCTCTGCACAAGTCCCTGACAGGAGGGGGCAGCCGGGGGGGGTCAGGCTCTGCTGGCAGGGAACAGGGACAGGAGGAGAGGGAACAGCCTCAGGCTGGGCCAGGGGAGGCTCAGCTTGGACACCAGGAGCAATTTGTGCATGGCAAGGGAGGGGAGGCCTTGGCAAGAGCTGCCCAGGGAGGTTTGCAGTGCCCATCCCTGGAGGGGTGCCAGGAAGGGCTGGAGGTGGCCCTTGGGGACAGGGATTTGGGCAATGCTGGGGTGGGACTTGGTGATCCTGAAGGTCTCTTCCCACCCTGGTAACTCTGGGATTCTGTGCCCCTCCTAAACCCAGCCCTTCCCAGGAAGCCAAGGAAGCTGCAGCAAGGCAGAACTCCCCACATACAGCAGCAGATCTGCTCCTCCTGTCAGATGAATTCCACAATCACCTCAAGCCAGAGACTTTCTGTTTTTCCCAAGGAGGTGTCTCTGATGCCTTAAGGTTTTAACTTTTACATTTTTCAAATTCTGTACTGCTAGTGTAACTGTAGCTTCCTAAATGCTGTAATGCTGTTCTCTTATGCTGTTCTCTGTGCTAAGACAGACATAACAAAACCTCTAACTTGCCCCTCGAGGATACCTAAAAACAAGAACTGTAAACCTTCATCTTGGGAAGAAGGGAGCAGGCTGGGGGAAATCACATCCTTGCCTGGCTTCTGCTTGGGGAATTGATGCTGAGATCCAAGTGGCAAGAACTCGGGAGCTGTCCTTGTCCATGTTGGGATGCACTGAGGCAGGAGCCTCTGGAGCCCAGAGTGTACCTCTGAAGGCCTTTCCAATCAATCCCTCCTTGATTCCTTTATTCCTGCCTGCTCTCTGTTCCTAGGGAGCCATTGAAGGCATCATCTCCACAACTCCATCAATCAACTGAAACCAGTTTTCCTGGTAATCTACAAAAGCATTTACCTTTAGTCATGGCACTCTTGGATTCCTGGCACATGCTGATAAATCTGTGCTTAATGGGCAACTTCCACTTTTAATTAACATCAGCTCATTATCTGTGAATGTCAACCCTCCAAGACTTTAAAGATTGAATTCTGGCTGAGTGCTTGGCTGGTTTTGGTTTGGTTTTTTTTGCTGCTGTCACAATACCAAGACAATTCACCAGCCCTGCCCACTTATGCTGTTTAGGTAATTTATGATCGACCCAAATAGTGGCACTAATTTTGGAATTAATATCCTTTGGTCCAATTTACCACTTTTAAAGAACTCCATTAAAAATAATAATAGCCAAAAAGCACAACATGTTAAGATGTATCCAAAAATCATATATAAAGAAAAATTAAGCGAGGTTGAAACCTCAAGGATTAATTAAGCAAGGATGAAACCATTTTATTTCCTTTTAAATATAAATTGTGCCCTTTTTGTTTGTTCTGTGTCTGACTCTGCAGAGAGTCTCCCCTTCCATCCTCCCCATCTCAGACTGGGAGAGTCATCCTCAAATTTACCTTAGAACAGTGCCACACTTTTACTTTTTCCTATAATTATTAATAACTCTCATTTAAACAAGCTATTTGTTGCTAAAATTCAACCCCACCTTCCATCCTAAATTGGTTGATTTAATCCCAGTTGATCAACTTTCAAAACAACTCCATTCATGTCCCTGTCACAGTGATGTTCCTGCTGAATATTGCAGCACAGTTTGTGACACCTTGCAGGAAATTTAGTGTTTCTGGGCAGCTTTCAGGAGAAGCCACCAGTGGAACTGGCAGATAAAGTGCTTGAATATTGGAATATTTTATGAAAAAAAATGAATGCTATTAAAAGTTTATAACTACAGACTGATTTCCAACTTCCCTCTGCAGAACCCTGACATTTCTGGTGCAGAAACACACAAAAAAAATTTCACAGTTTTAACAAAGACTGAGCAATAAAGCACAAAAGCACAAAGCACAAACAGCTACACTCAGGGATAAGAAGGAGCACATGGACAGCACATAAAAATTCAGTGTGGCAGAAGAAAATCAAGTCTCTTTTATTCAAGATTTATAATTTGAACTCCTGATTCCAGCAGATTTGCTGACCTTGTCCTGCACTTCTTGGATGCAAAAAGCACAGAAATTGGTCATTTCATATTTGCAATCACAGATCTGGAATCAGGGCTCAAATTTCCTCCTGAAGAGATTCTGCAGATTAAATTGATTCAAACCCTGAGTTTGAAAGCTGAGCAGCATTTTCTTAAAAATAAAATAAAAATTAAATAAAATCCCCAACAGACAGATTAGAGAATGCTCCCAAAGCAGACATTCTTAATCACTTCAGTTCATTTTTTTTTTTCCACAATCATGTTAGAAAATAATCAACTGAACATTCAGAAAGGCTTAACGAGTCCTGGGTTACCTTCAGCTGATTATTGAAAATATCAATTTCCTGCAGTTTGGATCTGGTTTCCTTCTCCACCTCATCCAGCTGGTCCCGGAGCTGCTGCCGTGCCAGTTCCTTGGCTTCCAAGGCTCTTTTGATGGTGAGAAGGGAATCCCCTGGTTTTGAACACATTGCCAAGTCAGTATTTTCTTCTATGGAACAGCTCAGGTCACAGAAAGCAACATTTTCCCATCTGCATCTTGTAACACACAAGGAGCAGTGCCAGGGGACAGGGCAGCCAGGGAATGTGTCCTGGCCCAACTTGGGCAATGCCCCAAAATCTACTCACTGTGCAAACTGTTCTGCTGGACTTGCTTGAGCTGATCATTGAGCAGCTGCTTCTCTGGAATCAACCTGCCCAGCATCTGCTGAGACTCCTGAACACAGGGCACAGGCAGGGAAAACAAGAACAAAACAGGCAAAAAGGTGAGTGAGGCACAACTTCAGCCACAAGACCCTCATCAGCATTTCTACTTCTTCCCTCACTGAATGATGGATTACTGCTGATTTCCCTCCTGATGTATTATTGCTCTTATCCAAGCACTGTCTGTGTGATATCCTCACAGATCCCAGACATTCTCTGCCAGTCCAAAGGAGTGGATGCACCACATTGAACTGATCCTCACTGAGAACTGAACCTGGCTTGGCATTACCCAAATCCGAGGGCACAAAGACAAGGATAAATTCGAGGACATGTTCAAACAAGCATGTTCTAAATGTTTAATTCTGATTTTAGTAAATGAAACACACAATCCCAGGATCCCTGAGGCTGGCAAAGCCCTCCCAGCCCAGCCAGGCCAAGCTGTGCCCCATGCCCACCTTGTCCCCAGCCCAGAGCACTGAGTGCCACCTCCAGCCCTTCCTGGCACCCCTCCAGGGATGGGCACTGCAAACCTCCCTGGGCAGCTCTTGCCAAGGCCTCCCCTCCCTTGCCATGCACAAATTGCTCCTGGTGTCCAAGCTGAGCCTCCCCTGGCCCAGCCTGAGGCTGTTCCCTCTCCTCCTGTCCCTGTTCCCTGCCAGCAGAGCCTGATCCAGCCCCAGCTGTACCCTCCACTAACAGTTAATTAATAATATTAATAACAGTGTTAATGATTAGTATCTTAGATGAGGAATAGAAAGACAAATATTTACAGGAAAATCACAACTTTCCCTTTAAAGGAATACATTCTGGCTAAAAGCCATGAAACACAAGCCCTGTGGGCTGGGAATCTTTGAGGCCTCGATCTCCCCACTTAGAGCCCTTGGAAGAGGATTCTGAGCTCTCCCAAACTCAGCTTGTGGCTGCAAGGTTGTGAACTGCAGTGTTACAGGGGTCCCTGCAGATGACCCTCTCCCTTTGGAGGATCCTATTTACATGTTTCCTGTAGAACCCTGGCCCTTTCCAGAGCATGAAGTGCTACCTCACACACTTTTCTGAAGCCTTGACCTCCAAGCTCAACTTGTCAAAACACTTTCAGCAGCACAAGGTGAAACAGCACCTGAGTATCAACATCCCATCTTTCCCACAAAGCCTGTAACTCCTCTGAGCAGCTCTCTGCAATTGCAGGCTTTTGAGGAATCAAGCAGCTGCCAGCTCCAATCTGTCATGGAGGATTGCAAATGGCATCATTCAATGCTAAGGATAAATACCCTGAACACCAGAGTGAGCCCCAGGGATGTCACAGACTCCCCTGGATCCCTGGCAGTGCCCAAGGCCAGGTTGGCCATTGGGGCTTGGAGCAGCCTGGGACAGTGGGAGGTGTCCCTGCCATGGCAGGGGTGGCACTGGATGAGCTTTAAGGTCCCTCCCAGCTCATGTCATTCTGTGATTCCACAATTCCAGGAAAAGTTTTAATTTTGGTTCCAAGAACCCAGGATTGGCTGCACTGCCATGGCTCTGGGCTGTCCCACTTTCCAGACCCTGACTGGGCTCTGCAGTGCCCAGCTCAGCTCTGAGCATTATGCAATTACTGCAGCCTCCTGTGAGCTCCTTATGTTCCAGAAAATACCCTGAGACAGCACAGCACAGCCAAGGACTTAAGAAATTCACTAAGCAGCAAAGTAGCAAAATTCAGATAAACTACAGATTTGATTATCAGGAGCTGCACATGTCCCTCACTGTTCAGCTGCAGGGCCTGTTGCAGCAACAGAGCTTTCCCAGCCCCTCAAGGAGACCCCAAAAGCTGCATGCTCCAATCCTACCCTGCACTGGGGAGGCCTCACCTCCAGTGCTGGGAACAGTTCTGGCTGCCTCCATAAAAGAAAGACCTAAAGCTGTTGGAAGATGTCCAAAGGAGGGACACGAGGGTGGGGAAGGGTCTGCAGGGGCCCCACGAGGTCACTGGGTCAGTCCAGCCTGGAGGAGGCTGAGGGCAGAGCTCCCCGGGGCTGCAGCTCCTCCCGAGGGGCAGCGCAGGGCCAGCTCCGAGCTCTGCTCTGGGCCAGGGACAGCACCCAGGGAGCAGCTGGAGCTGGGCCAGGGCAGGCTCAGGCTGGAGAGCAGGGAAAGGTTCTTCCCCCAGAGGGTGCTGGGCACTGCCCAGGCTCCCCAGGGAATGGGCACGGCCCCGAGGCTGCCACAGCTCCAGGAGCCTTTGGGCACTGCTGCCAGGGATGGCCAGGCTGGGATTGTTGGGGGGTCTGGGCAGGGCCAGGGCTGGCACTGGGTGATCCCTGGGGGTTTATTCCCACTCAGGATATTCCATGACTGCCATCCTGGGGCTATCATCTACCTGGAACGAATGGGAAACTGCAATGTATACAATATATAACCCTGCTCTGGTGGGAGGTTCTCTGCCATGGCAGGGGGTGGAACAAGATGAGCTTAGGGTCCCTTCCAAACCCAACCACTCTCTGTTTCTGTGATTCTGAGAATGCTGCAGATCAACCAAGCAGCAGAATGGATGTCAACATGAAACAGAAAAATTCTCCTTCTGCAAGCACAAAAAGCACCACAGGACAGCATTTGAGGGTGGAATGTGGTCACAACATCAGCTGCTTTGTCTGTAAAGGGCAGAACACTTCCAAACATCCCAGATTACTCAATGCACCAAATAGTTTGGGGAGTGTGTAAGGACAGAGAATGCCAAGGGATCCTGAAGGTCAAGTCCTGCTTCCTGAAATCACAGACAACCATGGAATAAGCATTGATCCAGTAACACCCAGCACATGGGTTCCACATCCCTTCCTCGCACTGAAGAAACAGATGAAAGAAATTAATGACATCAGCAACTCTGGAAACTCACACAACAACAAATGGCCAGGAGTTGAGGAATGTCCCACATGGCAGAGGAAATCAAAACCCACTTCCTGCCCCTTGAACGAGGGGAAATTCTCTCCAGATCACCTGGGAGCTGAAGTGTTCATCAAGGAGGTAAAGAATCCCTGGCAGGACGAGCAAGCCCCTCACAGCACAAATGTGTTTCAAACACAGCTGATGTACAAATAAATGTGTTTGGGAATAAATGTGTTCCTTCTGAACATCCCTGGAAGCAGCATGCGACCAGAGAGCACAGAGCCAGAGAATGGCACATGTCTTCATCACCCAGCATTAACTGGGACACCACTTCTCTCACAAGTTTAATGAAACTGCATCTTGGAACTAATTAATAGGTTGAAGAATAATTACTCCTTTGAATTAACTCATCTTCCCACAGGAAGAGTCAGATGTATTAACTATTTCCAAGTGAAGATACATCACCCTACAAAGATAATGACAATATTGACTTTTTAACATATTTGAGAGTTTAGAAGATGAAAATCTCCTTTTTAAAAACTCATTTACATCTCTAGTCTGTCCTCTACAGATGAGATAGGAAAATTCACAGGATATTTGAAAACCTATTTTTTTTTTTTTTTGTTCAGGAAAAAGCTTTAATGTTCTCCTCAGACAAAATGTGGCCTTTTCTCCTAAGGAGTGGCATTTTCTGGGATCACAATTGGCCCAAAAACACCTCAAGTGACACTAAGAGAAGTATCAGTGGTGGAGATCAATGAGAGCAGACATTACCACGCAGCCACAGCTATTGCTGCCAAACCACCTCAAAGCCCAAAATCCCACAGAACAACTGCCAGGAAAGCAGGAGTGAAGCTGGCATGGAGCAGCAGGATTAGGTTTTAAGCCAGGTTTTACACCTCAGCCCCATAATGTAAGTGTGAGATTCTCTTTGTGGTGGTAGAAACCCAAGACCAGCCAAGAATTCATTTCAAGCAATAGGAATTATTTAAAAAAGAGAAAAATTCCTAAATCAAATACTGCCCATTGAAAATCCCTTACAAACAAAGAATATTCATTCACTGAAGGTAGACACCTACTCAGCTCCACCTCTAATTTGACAGAGGATTTTAGATCAGTAAGAAAGGTAAATACCAGGCTTAGATCAGAAACTCCCTGGCTTCACTGGGAGCTTCCATTTTGAAAGTTCATTATTTTTCATCATTAAAAAAACCATCAAGAAGCCACCTCAGTCAAGTCAGTTCTTTCCCCCGGCACACAAACAGCAAAATACACACTGGAAAATTTCCTTCTCCTCATCCCCAAAAACACCTGCAGCCAAAGCATTTCCTGCTCCCCACAGCAGGAGCCCAGGAGGATGAAGGGATAATCCCTCAAAAGCAGCAAGCAGTTCCTACACACACATCTGAAGCACATGAATTTACAGCAATGATGAATTATCTACAATGATCCTTTAAGTGTGAGGACCTGCTCATCAGGATATTGATACTGATACTCAAGAAGGTCAAAATTCAAGGCTAAGAATAAAATTAAAGAACATTTTCTCACCTGGAGCTGCTGCTGCAAGTGGGTGATCTCTGCAATTCTGAGTTCTCTGGATTTATTTGTACTTTCAATATCTTGTCTTTGGGTCGACAGCCGACACCTGATATCCTGAAGCTTGCCCTCCAACTGGTTTCTTTTATCATTCTTTAAAACAACAGAAAGATATCTATTTTATAATATTTTTTTTACCAAAATGTTTAGGTCATGCAAGTCAGGATCTAAAAACTATTTTTATTCCATATTTAAAAGAAAAATTACAGAAAATAAACACGGCCAGGGCACAGTCAGCACCATGCTGTGCTTGTGGGTTTGAGCTGCACCACTGATGCCTTTCCCTGGCCTTAAAATTAAAACCAAAACACAGTTAATGGGGAAAAGGGGTTGTTACTTTGGTATTTATTTCAGGATCTTTGGGTGCAGCACTTTGTCCAGGTGCAATGCCCCAAAAATGCAATCACTGTGTCTCACACACCGAAATGCACACAGTTCTAGGCCTTGCAAATGAGCACATCTATCAAAGATTCTCCAGTGAGAGGCTCCAGTGAACCTTTCATTGTGAGGAACCTTCCCCCTGGCTGGGCCTGGCTGAGGTTACAGAAATGTGTTCTGGAGAGGCCCTTGGTGTCTGGGGCTCCCAGGATGTTTGCTCTCCTGGTTTAACGGTGCCGTGGGGC
This sequence comes from Erpornis zantholeuca, assembly GCA_013400515.1. NCBI lineage: Eukaryota > Metazoa > Chordata > Aves > Passeriformes > Timaliidae > Erpornis > Erpornis zantholeuca. The sequence goes on along the minus strand of VZTN01005360.1, from coordinate 112,514 downwards.
TGAGCTGAGTTCTCAGCCTTGGGGAGTGACAAGTGTGGGGCTGAAAGCACTGAGAACACATCATACATAAAAGAGTGTGTGAGAGGGGTGTGAAAGAAAAAGCAAAAAATCATCCTGGCATCACCACCACCACTCACGAGAGCTTCCAGTTCGAATTCCAGGGTTTTCTTCTTGGCCTTCAGCACCACAATGTCCTCCTGCTCCTTGTTCCTCTGGTTCAGCAGCTCCTGGCGCCGGTTGCGCTCCCACTCCAGCTGCCTCTGCCTCTCCAGCTCCCGTTTGGCAGCCTGAAGCATCCAAAAATCAGTATCTGTCATTTCTGATATTCATGCTCTAATATTCAATTAAAACATTGGTATAAACCAGAGCTGCTCTGTGTCTCTGCACACACAAATTGCTCAGTGGTTGCAATGCTTCCCTGCACAGCAGAGGTGACTGAACAGAAAATCTCCCTGTCCTCCTGTTTTCCAAGATCCAGTTTGCTGACTTAACAGGTTGTTTCATATCAGGACTTGGAGAACTCTCCAGGACATATTCACACCCCTTTCCAACCCCCAACATTAGACCTTCTGCAGCTTTGCAAAGAACAGCCACATGTTTCTGTGCTGACCTCATCACTGTGTGGCAATGGGAGAAAATAAGAGCTTTTTGGGTTAACCAGGGTGTGCTTCTTAAACAAATTAAAGCCCAGGTTGGATGGTGCTACCTGATCTGATGAATGTTGTCCCTGCCCATGGCAGAGGGTTGGAACTGAAGATCTTTAAGGTCCCTTCCAAACCAAACCATTCAGGGACTCTGTAAGATGAACTCATCCCTGGAAAATCATGAATGCCAGAGGTTTTCCTTCAGCCATTCACACACCTCTTAGCATCAAATATAATAATAGTAGTGTTGCATGAAGGCCTTGCTGCCTTTGTAAAATGATGGCTCAGGCCTGTTACTTGGGCTAAGTAGAGAAGGGCTGTGGGAAAGAGAATGAGGGGTAGGAAAACCTGCTGTGTGACCACCCTGTGCTCACAGTGTAGTATACAGTAGTTAGCTAAATTGGGTTTGTTATGCTTTAAAACTATACTAACTGATAACCAACTACTTTAAGAGGCTGGGTTTTTACAATAAAGAACTCTCCTTTGCACCTGCCTGGGAAATCTGCATTGATTGCAGCAGATTAGTAATAATATTGCAACATAATAGTAATAATAATTATGACTTTTGAAGAAGTGAGAGGTCAGGAGCACATTCTCCCAGATGTCAATGTCTCACCCATTCCTTTTGTCAGTGTTTGTTTGTTTTCTGACAGTCTCTAGCTTGGCTTTCTCACTTCTTCAGTGTCCCATGTCCCCAGAAGATGAAATGAGGTTTCTTTCTGCTTTTTCCAAGGTTGTGTATTTTTCTCTCCTCAAAGCCTCGGAGGCACAGCCAGAGCTGTGACCTCCAGGAACACAAGTGCAGAAAGGCAATGGCAGCTCCCAGCAGCAACCTTTGATATCTAATATTGACCATTAAGAAAACTCCACGTGCTTTGTTTTGTTCCCAACACCAGTAAATTCTCATCTTATTGATATGTCTTTTCTATGCTAACTTCTTTCCACCAACCAACACACACAGGAACTGGTGTCAGAGAAGAAAGGAAGAGAAGAAGAAAGAAGAAGAGACCAACACCCAAAAAATCTCCATCTTGTCTCTATATAATACACAGAGCAAGATCCTAAAACTACAACTAAACTCTCTGTGGTTCACTAAACAAGGTTTAGTTTTCTCCTTAGAAAGGTTTTCTCCTTTCTGCTGCATTCGGGCTCTCCCAAAAGTGGAGGAAGCTTCTCCAAAAGCCTAGGTAGCTGGCTAGGCCATTTTTGAGGAGCTCTGGGGACTAAAAGGAATTCTCAGAGGAGCAGGAGAAGCTTCCAGGCTTCCCTGGACTCCCAACACATTTCACAGGACAAATGAAGCAATAACTGCCCCCTCCTTGCCTTTAACACCCCAGAAATTTCAGCTCCTGCTTTAAACATCTGCTCCCCAGCCCTGGTGGTAGAACACTGAGTGCCCAGCTCACACCTGGCTCCCCATGCCAGGGCACAGCCCCTCCCTGTGCTCCCCTGCTGTCGGAGTCCAGGGAAGCCTGAAAGCTTCTCCTGCTCCTCTGGTGGTTTCTTTCAATCCCCAGAGCTCCTCAAAAGTGTCCTAGCCAGCGACCTAGGCTTTGGGAGAAGCTCCCTCCACTTTTGGGAGAGCCTGAATGCACCAGAGAGGTGAAGAGATTTTTGTTTAGTGAACCACAGAGAGTTTAGTTGTAGTTTTAGGATCTTGCTCTATGTATTATAGAGAGACAAGATGGAGATTTTTTGGGTGTGGTTTTTCCTTCTTTCTTCTTCTCTGACACCAGTTCCTGTGTTGTGTTGGTTGGTGAAAAGTAGTTAGTATAGAAAAGACATATCAACAAGATGAGGGTTTACTGGTGTTGGGAACAAAATAAAATACATATTGTTCCTTGAATGGTTGTTAGTAAGATATAAAAGTAGCTGCTGACTTGCAGCCATTGCCTTTTCTGCCCTGGTGCCCTCGGAGGATGCTGGCTCTGCCTCTGAGGTCTTGATAAGAAAAATAAACAACTCCTGAAACAGCACAGAAGATGTATCAGTTTGTTCTTTCCAACATGAAGAACAGAAGGAAGAAAATCTCCAGGGCAGAGGACAGGGCTGGAGCCTGTGGGGTGGGGTGTTGGAGGTGAGGGGGCACCGGGCCCTCGACACCCTGCCTTACCTCTCTCCTCTCGATTTCTTTCCTCCTCTCCTCCTCCCGCTGCCGCTCCAGCTCCCGCTGTTTCTCCAGCTGCTTCTCCAGCTCCAGCTGCCGCTTGCGCTCCTGCTCCTGGCGCTCGCGCTCCTTCCTCTCCTGCTCGGCCCTCTCGAGCTGGGCCAGCCTCTCCTGCTCCTTGCGCTGCTGCTCCAGGAGCGCCTGCCTGCGCTTCTCCAGCTCCAGGTTGCCCCGCTCGAAGTTCTCTCGCTTCTTGTCTTCGAAGGTCACTTGGTGCACAGAAACACAATTCAAGGGCAATTAAGCTCTGCCGCCGACTTAAAAACCAATCCAAATATAAATCCAAATCAATCTCTATGTCTCAGCTTGAGACAAATCTACAAGTATTTGAGAATATTCTTTGATAGAAAGTAGGTTGGAGTTACCCGTCCTCCACTAGGTTTGGGAAAAGCAAGTATTTTTTCAGAGGAAAGTGAAGAAGGGAAAAAACTATTTATTTAACAAACACACAAAAAAGAATAATACTAAACAATGAAATTTTTTGCTGTGGAGAGAAACTTGGAAGAGTTTAGAGGTTTTTTGTGGGTGTGGTCCCTTTCTCTCTCTTTTTTGCAGCGGGGTCAGCATGGGGGACCCTCCTGCAGGCCAGTGGAAGGTTTTTCAGTGAGGGTTTGATGTTCCGGTGTTCTGAACAAGTTCAGAAGAGAAGAAGAAGAAACTAAAGTCTCAGGAGAACTCTGTCTCTATCTTTTTGAAGAAACAGAGCCGAGAGCTGCTGGAAAGCAAGGAAGGAGCTTCCTCCCCTCTCTGCAGCAGCAGCTATCACTGCCCACAGCAGAAGAACAACAAAGAGGAGTGGTGACCTTGAGGCACAAAACTGTTTTGAAAACAGTTCCTCTGGCTGTTTTTTTCCTTCTCTCCCCCCTCAGGCTCAGTTTAAATGCACAGAAAGGCACAAAATTCATTTTTTTGGGCATAGAGTAGGTGATTTGGGATACATCATAAAGTAACACTAAGACACCCTAGCAAAGTGAAAGAGCCTTCCAGCAGGAGTGGATGCAGCTCTCCTCTAGGGATAACTGAGCTCCACAGGCCAGCCTGGGGTTTAGCATTAGCACTGACATTGCTGATCCCCTCAAAGCCACATCCTCAGCAAACCAAGGAGGGAATTTCCATTCCCATTCCTCAGGCCTTCATCTTTCTCCACAAAGCTCACCAAGCAGGGATAATTTAGACAAACCATTCTCCAGCTGATCCTCTGCAAGGACACAGATCTGGAATTCCTCTGTACATTGGATAATAGCAGCAGTCCAAGAGCCAACACTTCCATTAGCGTGGGGCAAAGAATTCAGCTGCTGACATCATCAAAAAGCCATTATGTAAATGACCACAACTTATTTAAAGTTGCTATTCTCATTAAATCACTTATTACTTTCAGGAAAAGAAATGGTTTAGGTTCTTGAGAAGCTAATCCAGTAAGTCTGGATTCCTGCAGATCCACATCCTCACCACTTACTGTCCTAATGGCCTCACTTCCAGCACAGCTTCCCTGACATCCCTCTGCACTCCCAGGGATTGTCCTTCCTTCCCTCCTCTGGCTCCTCACTGCTCAGCCCCTCCCTCCAAACAATTCTCTCACTTCACATTCTGTTCCTTTCTGTACCCTCTGTGTCCCATTCCCAGAGCCCAAAGTCCAGCTTGCTCTCTCTTGCATGGCCAGTATGGACATTTTTGGGATGCAAGGCCAGGGAGAGCCCACATTTTCTTCCAAGTGCACACATAGGCTTGGACACATCAGCCCAACACCTGCAGAAGCAGCTGAACTCTTGTCTTTTAAAGTTTGCCCTGATGCCTTAGGTGTGAACTTTTCTGTGTTCCCAGCCCTGCCCTGCCCAGTGTCACTCTGCAGTTCCCTGGAGCTCGTTCAGTGCTGTTCTCTCATGCTCACACACACACAACAAAGCCTCTCCAGCTCTCCAAGGACACCCAGACCCTCCTAGGCCCAACAACTGCAAACCACAATCTTGGGGACAGGGGGGCAAGCTTGGGCAAATTCCATCCTTGCCTGGCTCCTGCTTGGGGAATTGATGCTGAGATCCAAGTGGGAAGAACTCGGGAGCTGTCCTTGTCCATGTTGGGATGCACTGAGGCAGGAGCCTCTGGATCCCAGAGTGTACCTCTGAAGGCCTTTCCAACCAATCCCTCCTTGATTCCTTTATCCCTGCCTGGGCTCTGTTTCTAGGGAGCCATTTAAAGCATCAGTCCCCCTTTCCAGCTGCCAATCCCCTCTTCCTTTAGTTCTCTCCCTGGAACTGCTGAAATCTGTGTAAAGCCCCACACTGGTACACAGACTCCAAGGAAACAGTCTCTGTGGGCATACTGGCATCTTTCACAGAGCACCTCAGTCAGGCTTTGCTCCAGCAGAGGATGAAGGCAGCAGGAATTTTTCCTCCCAATCCTAAGGCAGGGCTGTAAAGTGCTGCCTGTGTGGGGAGTGCAGGGGATGAGCAGCCTGAAGGCTCTTCCCATCTCCAGTGTCACCAGCCCCAAGGATCAGGCACCAGTCAGGAATGAGCTGGACCCAGCAATGTCTTTGTTGTGCTCTTGGTCAGAGCCTGTCCCAAACTGCTCTGGAAAGACATTTCTCAGTAAGCCTGTGTGACCTCCCAGGCTGTGACCTGATGGGAACATCCCTGTGGGAACAGGACACTAAACATCCCTGTTCTCCCTTGCTCACCTGGTAATTTCTTTTCCAGTTGCTGCTGTTCTTCTTCCAATGCTGGTTCTTCTGGTAACCTTTGGTCTACAGACACTGAACTGGCAGCAGAAATCCCACTGCCAGAGCGGACTCTTCTGCCAAGGAAACAGGAATGGCAGGTGCTTAACAGAACCCAGGCCTGCCCCAATTATTTGTGATTTAATGATGAGATCAAATTAAATGCAGTGATGTAATGTTTAATGGTACTCAGTGTTCACTGAGTGTTGCCCCAGAGGGTCTCACTCAGGCATTGCCTCAGGAGAGCAGGATTTTCCAGGATCCCAGCATTCACTGGTGAGCTGAGGAACCCAGTCCCAAGTTCTCCATGCAGCTTCCAGATGGGTTCAACTCTGTCCCCAAGATCTCTCACCTGGGGGGAGATTTTTCCCCAACAAGTCTGGGTTTGAGGAAATGCTGACCTAAACTACAGCAAAAATTGCAGAGACAGAGGAAGAGCTCACAATAGTCAAGATAAAAGCAAGATCCCAGGTGGAACACACAAAAATTGGGAATCTTCAGGAGGATATCTGAAGAACATGGTATGCAAACATTTATTTCCATTGCTGTCACTATCTTCCCATCTATTTATCCAGAAAAAAGTGGAGCAAGAGAAGTGATGAGTGACCCCACTGGTTCCAAATCCAGATGTACCAAACGAGGTCTGGATGTGGCACAGTGCAAATCCATAAAAGGTTTGGAATTCCAATACATTCCAATTGCTTTACAAGAGTATAAGCCTGAACTTAAATCTAGATTCCTGTGGGCAGACTGAGCAGGTTCTGGAACATGTGCCAGCATAAACATCCACCCAGACCCTGCTGTTACAGGGCAGAAGGTGAAGGGTCACTGTGATGCCTTAGGTTTGAACTTTTCTATGTTCCCAGCCCTGCCCTGCCCAGTGTCACTCTGCAGATCCCTGGAGCTCATCCAGTGCTGTTCTCTGTGCTAAGATAGGCATAACAAAACCTCTAACTTGCTCTCCAAGGACACTCAGAACAAAAACTGTAAACCACAATCTTGGGGACAGGGGGGCAAGCTTGGGCAAATTCCATCCTTGCCTGGCTCCTGCTTGGGGAATTGATGCTGAGATCCAAGTGGGAAGAACTCGGGAGCTGTCCTTGTCCATGTTGGGATGCACTGAGGCAGGAGCCTCTGGAGCCCAGAGTGTACCTCTGAAGGCCTTTCCAACCAATCCCTCCTTTATTCCTTTATTCCTGCCTGCTCTCTGTTTCTAGGGAGCCATTGAAGGCATCAACTGCTCAGTGTCCTGTACTTGGCACTCACAGAAGCAGCCCAAAGGAAATACAGAGCTCAGGGTGGGGTTCCCAAGGGATGGGCAGTTACCGGAATGAAGGTGGGATGTACTCTGGAGGCAGTGCAGGTGGCAGTGGCTGACCAGACATTGCTACATCAATGAGGTGCATAGCCAGGATAAACTCCTCAGCTGTCAGCTTCCCATCTTGGTCAATGTCAGAGAGATTCCTTGTTAAAGGGAAGGGACAAAGCAAGGAAAAGATTAAATATTAAAAATCACTGTTCAAAGGCATTGTTTCAACAGATACAGTTCCAAATTAATTCAATTTTTACACTGTTTTTTCCACACTACTTTGCTTTTTAGGAACAAATGAAAAACAAACCCCAAATGCTTCCCTATTTCCCCCATTTCCTGTGGCTGGCTGCCTTAAATCCAGCCTTGCAGCCACGGCTTCTCCTTCACCTGCTCTGAGTGCTGCCTGGAGCAGGTGCCAGAGAAGGAACTCAAACCACTGGAGTTCTCTTGAACACCTCCTGAACACCCAAAAGAACCAGCTCAGATGTTTGGCAGAACTTCTTGGTCTGGTCTCCTTCCTCCCTGGAGGCTCCTATCTCACATTCCAGAGCACCCACAGGCAGTGAAATCAAAACCATTGATGTTCTAGTCCTGACAAGCACAAACCCACTCTGGCACTGTGCACATATTAAAAATTATGGAGTAACATCTCTGGATGGCCCCAAAGCAGAGCTCCAACAGAGGCACAAATGCTTCTACTCCTGTTAAGGTAGTATTGGACAAAATTAACAGCCAGGGACAGCACCCAGGGAGCAGCTGGAGCTGGGCCAGGGCAGGCTCAGGCTGGAGAGCAGGGAAAGGTTCTTCCCCCAGAGGGTGCTGGGCACTGCCCAGGCTCCCCAGGGAATGGGCACAATCCCGAGGCTGCCACAGCTCCAGGAGCCTTTGGGCACTGCTGCCAGGGATGCCCAGGCTGGGATTGTTGGGGGTCTGGGCAGGGCCAGGACTGGCACTGGGTGATCCCTGGGGCTCCCTTCCAGCTCAGGATTTGTTTCTCCAGCAAGCTGCACTCTAATCACACAAGACAATCTCCCATGATACTGGGAGAATCAAAGAGAAATAAATGATAAATTTTTTTGGTGTCCCAAGACACAGGACTTTGGTGATGGGATTTAAATTTGGGAGACAATCACAGTCTCACTTGATCCACACCTGGGTCACTGAACTCCTCAGGCTGGAGCACAGGAACAAGCCAGGAGACTGAGAATGTACCATGCAAAGAAATCTTATCAGCTGAGTCCCAGCCTCCTCAGGACAGGCTGAGCATCAACTCTTCCCTTTGTGTGCCTGAGGGAGGGATTTCAGCCCCAGCACAGGCTGACAAACCCTGCCCAGACAGCAGCAGCCACAGAGCAGGGGTGATGCCTTAGGTGTGAACTTTCCTGTGTTCCCAGCCCTGCCCTGCCCAGTGTCACTCTGCAGTTCCCTGGAGCTCGTTCAGTGCTGTTCTCTCATGCTCACACACACACAACAAAGCCTCTCCAGCTCTCCAAGGACACCCAGACCCTCCTAGGCCCAACAACTGCAAACCACAATCTTGGGGACAGGGGGGCAAGCTTGGGCAAATTCCATCCTTGCCTGGCTTCTGCTTGGGGAATTGATGCTGAGATCCAAGTGGGAAGAACTCGGGAGCTGTCCTTGTCCATGTTGGGATGCACTGAGGCAGGAGCCTCTGGAGCCCAGAGTGTACCTCTGAAGGCCTTTCCAACCAATCCCTCCTTGATTCCTTTATCCCTGCCTGCTCTCTGTTCCTAGGGAGCCATTGAAGGCATCAGGCTTAGGGGACAAGAGCTGTAACATCCCTTCCTTATCTCACTGGACTGGCAGCTGTGAACGTCCCCAGCTGAGTGAGCTCTGTTTGGAGCTCCAGGAGAGAGCTGGTGGCAGCAGCCTGCCCACACCACCACTCCAAGGCTGGCAAAAGCAGAGCATTTATTGGTTAATCATCTGCTGGGGGACTGGGCTGATGTAATTTTATCCCTGTGTTAGGAAACAGAGAAGGAAAGAGTGGTTTTTAATTTATAACACAACTCCCAGTGCTTTGCAAAGAGAACAAGTGCAGCTGAATGGCCTTGTCAGAGTGACTGCAGCACTGCCATCCTCACACTGAGCCCCTGGGCCAGCCCCAATGCTTCTCTCAAACAAACATTCCTAAAGGATAGAAGTTAATTAGGAACAACTTTCCATGGGGCAATAAAAACATAATAAAGTTCAGCAAACAACAAGTTGGTAGGCAGAGGGGAAGCTGAGACAAATCCTTTTAAAATGCACTATTGTAAAGGTCTGTAACTCCAGCCCCTGGGAAATCAGCCCTCCCAAACTCATGGGAAAGGCAGAGAAACCCCACAGAAAGGGTGGCTTGGGTTCAGTCTCCTGTTCTACCACCTGTGCAAAGGTAAGTGTTTCCCTGGTGCTGTGTCAGGGGATGTGCAAGGCACAGGACACTGAACATCTGCTCTGCCTAAAAACCCAGCACTGAACCCCAACTTCCAAACCATCACACAAAAGATGCTCCTGGTCCTCTTGTGGAATAACATTAATAAAGGCACAGAAGTGCAGGTTTTGTTATAAAGTTACACATGAAAAAGAGCAACGTGTGATTTATCAGTGAGACTGGAAACACAGAAAACCCCACAGACTCCAGTGCAGAGCTTTCAGAACAGTTTGTGTTTTGATGGAAATGGCAACATTTATTTTACCATATTGTAGCCAGCTGAGCCTGGGGTAAACTTGACTGCATGAGAATCGTTCTGGCTTGGGGACCTAAAAAGGAAACAAATATTAACAAAATAACCAAGACATGTGACCAGCAGGAACCTGGCTCCCCCAAATAACCCAGAAATAATCCTTCCTTTCTGCACAACAATCAGAGAATCCCAGACTGGGTTGGGTTGGAGGGACTTTAAAGCCCATCCAGTGCCACCCCTGCCATGGCAGGGGCACTTTTCACTGCCCCAGGCTGCCCCAAGTTCTGTCCAGCCTGGCCTGGCCAGGGATCCAGGGGCAGCCACAGCTGCTCTGGGCAACCAAATCATGCAGATTAAAACCCAAGAAAGCTCTAAACCACAAAGAGATGCAGCAGAACTGGTAGAAACAAGCCAGGGAACCAGTCTGGTCTCTCCCAGGAACTGGACACTGCTCTCAGCAGTGGGTGAACCCAGTACTGGAAATGGCTGCAGGAGTTCTCACAGAACCCACTGTGCCCTTTTCCAGAAACATTTCCCAGTGCCAGCTTTGCAGAAAATAAAGGCAAGATGGTGATAAAACGACCCCAGATACAATAAACATTTGCTTCTAAAAAAGAGCATTAAGCACTATTCAAACAGAAAAATACTGCTGAGTCTCTTACAACAACCTCAGTGGCATGAAATTAGCCTCTTACAGCTCAAAACAAGGAGACAACAGAAGTGTTCCAGTACCTGTCAGGTGTCCACTCATGGTTTTGTCGTGGCTGTTGAAGAGCTGCCGGTACTTGAGCCGTGAGGACTGAGGCACAGCCCACTCTGCCACGGCAGGAGCACTGCAGGGACAGGGGCACAACAGGGACAGATGGAAATGTCATCTCAGCAAGGTAATGGCAACAATCACAGAGTCATAACGATCACAGAATGGTTTGGAATGGAAGGACCTTAAAGCTCATCCCATTCCCACCCCTGGCATGGCAGGAACACCTCCCACTGTCCCAACCTGGCCTTGGGCACTGCCAGGGATCCAGGGGCAGCCACAGCTGCTCTGGGCACCCTGTGCCAAGGCCTCAGCCCCCTCACAAGAGGCTGAAGTGCTGCACTGAGATAGAGTTTTATGCCTGAAATCATTTTTTTCCCCAATTTTGCTGTGAGGGTGAGGAGGTACTGAGGTGCCCAGAGCAGCTGTGGCTGCCCCTGGATCCCTGGCAGTGCCCAAGGCCAGGTTGGCCTTTGGGGCTTGGAGCAGCCTGGGACAGTGGGAGGTGTCCCTGCCATGGCAGGGGTGGCACTGGATGAGTTGAAGGTCCCTCCTAACCCAAACCTTTCCATGATTCCATGATCTAATATTCCCTGCTATTCCTGAAACCACCACAGGTTTGACCTCTGGTTTGCAAACATTTATCATAATTCAGTCTCTGGGAAGATGGTCTTTTCCTAAGAGTTTTGCTTTTTTTCTTTCCTGGCAGAGAATGAAGCAAATTAAACTGTTTGGAGGAGCTACAAGCTTTTACCTAAACATGTAACAGGAAATGCAGATAACATCCCATTTTACTCTGTCTTTAACTGGTTCTCCTAGTCAAATAATTCATAAGCTGATGAAGGAAAACAAATATGAAATATACTGGAAATGTAGAAAAAAAGGTGTGAAAAAGCCACACTCAAATGTAAAGCTTCTCATAATGGAAGTCAAATGAGGAATGTAATATTCCCAGTTTTAATTCATTCCCATAACTGGCAGAGTTGATTTGTAGCTCTAATTTCCCAGGCTGAGAAATCTTAATTCTGAAAAACAAGGAGCAGAGTTTTTCTGTCTTTGGGCACAGTCAGACTTCGTCCTTTTTTTGACCTTATAAACCATTCTCACACAACAAGACACAAACCAGGATCTCTATTTCTATTTTTGATTTCCAAACTCTTGAGCTTTAATAATATCCCTTCATGGGAGCAAAGCAAAAACAAGCTGCCCCTTCAATAATGAAATAAGAAAAAAGGCTAAATATTGAACTTTTACCCATGGAATTCCTCCTCAGTTGTGCTGGATTTGGGGGCTCCACACATTAAGTTTACTTCTGTATTACACATAAATTATATCAGAGCATCTGCTACTCTGGCAGCTTTAGATTTCAGAGAGAAAATGAATTGTTTTGAAAGGCTTTTAATTCTATTTGCCAATAATGAGTAGTGTCACTTATCTAACAGCAGGGCAATACACAAGCCTGCAGAAGGAAATGAAAATAAAACCAATCCTTAAATTGTGTCCTAGGCCATTCTCCTCCTGCAGAGAAACCCATGCCCTAGATCTGTGAGACAGATGATTTTCAAAGGCTTTGGGAAATCCCTCTCCTACCTCCTCTAAGGAAGTTTTGGTTTGTTAGATCAATTTTTTTAATGGAGTAAAACCTTTTTGCCCAATCATGCATTTTTCTAGGCCTTGGAAGAATCTAAAATCCCCTTAAGTGATTTTTCATGCAAAACTTGAAGAATATAGAAGAAACAATGATGTGTTTAACAAGCATTTAAAATGTGGGATCTACTAAATATTTTGCTTTTAGGAGCTGCTAATTTTAAATAAGATATTACTTGTTTTGTTTTCACAGTACCAGGAGTGTCTGTGCACGATGCACCTCATGTGTATAGAAGCAAATGCTGTTCTAAAAATTAAGACAGTGAAGAGAGTGTCAGCACTTGTAGGAGTTATTTGTTTCATTTCCATGATTCCCTGCTCCTGGAGCATTCCCTGCAAAGCCACAGCACCACACAAAGTGCTGAAGTGCTGCCTGTGCAGGGACTGATTTCTGCCAGAGCTATAATTTCAGACAGCCCCTGTGTGAAAGGGAAGGAGTTTCTGCAGCCCTGGGAGCTCCCCCCTGCCCCTCGGTGCCCCAGCCCCACCTGGCCACGTCGAAGGATTGTGCCTTTTGCAGCTTTGCATTGAGCTGTGCTCCCTGCCCGGAGCGGATGAAGGAAGTACTCTTTGGCAAAGTGGCTGGGAAGAGAGAAAACAGGGATTTATTGTTATCCACATGGGCAATTCCCATGACATTCATTCAGCTCCTACATCAATTTCCAGCACTGTGGGTCTGATGGGAACTCTTTAACAATATAAAGATCAGAGAGAGTCCAGCAGGACAGGGGGAAACACAAGGGCACTTCCCTCGTGTCTTTTTACTTCCAGAGCTTTATGGAAACCCTGTTGATACCAAATTATATTTTGATAAACACTAGAAACTATATGTAGTTCAGTATTAAAGTCACCCTAACAAACAGCAGTAGTTCAGTAGCTATAAAGAGACAGGAGAGGCCCAACATCCAAGCAACAGTTTCCTGGCAAGTTCATTTCTCCAAGAGCTGTTTTATTTTCTCACCACGAGGGACTCCTGCAGGAGGCCATGTCCACATCCCTTCTTTTAGCTCTTCTCCAAGTGTGCCAAGTGGGCGAAAGCAAAGCACAGTCCTTCCCCAAAGGCATCACCCGGAGGGGCTAACTCCATGTGTCCCAGGGAAATGGCAGGGGAGCTGTTAGGAGCAGGAGACAGAGAGAGAGAGCAGCGTACCGGGGTGAGCGAAAGCAGGCAGGGGCTGGATGACAGCAGGAGCTCCGTTAGCCAGGGGAGGGACGGCTGCAGGGACAGAGGACACCAGCGGGGGGGACATCCCCACCACTGGGATGGATGCCATGGGCACCGGGGCCACAGTGCTGAGGGATGGCATGTTGGCAATGCCCCCGAGACCTACGGGCGAGAAAAGCACAGGTTGGTTCTGATGCACACCCGAGACGGTGCCCACAGCCCAGAGGAGCCCAGAGGGACTGCACAGACACTGACACCTCCATGGGAGCTCCCACAGACACTGGCACCTCCATGGGAGCTCCCACAGACACTGACACCTCCGTGGGAGCTCCCACAGCCACAGACACCTCCGTGGGAGCTCCCACAGGGACTGCACAGACACTGGCACCTCCATGGGAGCTCCCACAGACACTGGCACCTCCATGGGAGCTCCCACAGGGACTGCACAGACACTGACACCTCCATGGGAGCTCCCACAGCCACAGACACTGACACCTCCGTGGGAGCTCCCACAGGGACTGCACAGACACTGACACCTCCCTGGGAGCTCCCACAGACACTGGCACCTCCGTGGGAGCTCCCACAGGGACTGCACAGCCACAGACACCTCCATGGGAGCTCCCACAGCCACTGACACCTCCCTGGGAGCTCCCACAGAGACTGCACAGCCACTGACACCTCCCTGGGAGCTCCCACAGGGACTGCACAGCCACAGACACCTCCATGGGAGCTCCCACAGCCACTGACACCTCCCTGGGAGCTCCCACAGAGACTGCACAGCCACTGACACCTCCCTGGGAGCTCCCACGGAGACTGCACAGCCACAGACACCTCCATGGGAGCTCCCACAGCCACAGACACCTCCCTGGGAGCTCCCACAGGGACTGCACAGACACTGACACCTCCATGGGAGCTCCCACAGCCACAGACACCTCCGTGGGAGCTCCCACAGCCCTCCCAGCCCAGGGCAGTGCCAGCACGGCACAGGAACAGGACACAAGGGCACAGGGACAGCCCCACACTGGGGTGGCACTGCCCCAAACCAGTCCACAGCATCCGCTAAGAAAGGAATTGTGTGCCTTGAACTGAGTGAGGAGCAGCACTGGCAGCCCCAGGGAGGGATGAACCCCCAGGCTGACACAGAAGCTGCAGGATTAGTGCTCCAGCCTTTTGTTGGGATGAGAAGGGCAAAGCTAATGGGGAGAGCACAGGAATGAGAGGCTGAGGGGTAAGCACAGTTGCAGGGAACCAGGGAGGTTAAGGAGGGCCAGTGGTGCCAGGGGAAGAATGAGGGTGTGCAAACAGCTCACATCAACCTACAGGGAATGGGAACAAGGGAATCACAGATTTGGCTGGGCTTTGTGGGAGGTTCATTTTATTTTGCCTTTTCTCACTTAATGCTGTATTTGCTCTGCCCAGTCTCACTGTTTTCTTCCAAAGAATTTTATTTCTGACTGTAAAACTTGTGGGGGTTACAGTGGATCAAACCACACTGCTGCAAGCAGTTCACCAAAGGCCCTGTTGCTTTTCCTCAGGACATTCAGATGGGATCTTGGCAAGGAACTGTTCCCTGGCAGGGAGGGCAGGCCCTGGCACAGGGTGCCCAGAGCAGCTGTGGCTGCCCCTGGATCCCTGGCAGTGCCCAAGGCCAGGTTGGCCATTGGGGCTTGGAGCAGCCTGGGACAGTGGGAGGTGTCCCTGCTTTAAGGACCCTTCCATTCCAAACCATTCTGTGATTCCATAATTCCCTGGCACCAACAACCCTGAGTTACAGCGAAGACTAAACCAGAAAGGGAAGGAACCTCTCACAAGAGGACCAAGGGGCCAAACATGAGGTTCACCTTCATTTAGTTATTTTCCTTTCCCCATCCCATCTTCCCTGCTCTTTTCCTAGAAATGATGGTGACTGACAATACTTCACACCCCCAGCAGCTGTTCAGCTCCAACCAGAGCAGCACTGCTCATCAAAGCACAAGGCGCAGGGATTGTGAAAACTCAAGAAAAACAGATCTTGCCAAAGCTGGACACCAGTAATGCCAACAGTTTAAACCAAAACTCCAGCCCTTTGGAATGCACTGGCCCTGCTACCTGAGCCATGTTTTGTTTGGAGCAGTGCAAAGCTGAAGCATACAGGAGCTCAGCTCAGGTTGCTCAGCAGGGCCAGGGTAAAAGCCCAGTGCAATCTGTCTCAGTGCACATGCAACACCTGGGTTCGAGTCCACGAGCTTTTAGAAGCACTTCTTCCTAATATTTTCTTGGAGAAACTGCAAAAGGACAATGGGATTGCTGCAGTCCCAGGTAACAGTGAGGAGAACAGGGAGGAAAACAGGGATCTTACCAAATCCTGGGGCACCGGGCAGGGCGAGGGGCGGCTGCTTCATGACGGGTGGCAGCGAGGCCGGGAGCTGGTAACCCTGGAGCTTCAGTTTGATGAGTTTCATAGCTATGGAAAATTCCAAAGGATCCATCCTCCCATCATTGTTCATGTCAGCTAGAGCCCTGCAAAACAAACCATCTTCACAGTCACACTCAGGAATTAGGAACTTCAGGCCCTGCCCTAGGAGCAGGCTCACATGGGTGTGGATATTCAAGGCTGAGGAAGGGGCTGGAGCTCCAAGAGAGGCTGAGGGAGCTGGGAAGGAGCTGGAGAACTCCTGAGGGAGCTGGGAAAGGAGCTGAGCCTGGAGAAAAGGAGGCTCAGGGGGGACCTTGTGGCTCTGCACAAGTCCCTGACAGGAGGGGGCAGCCGGGGGGGGTCAGGCTCTGCTGGCAGGGAACAGGGACAGGAGGAGAGGGAACAGCCTCAGGCTGGGCCAGGGGAGGCTCAGCTTGGACACCAGGAGCAATTTGTGCATGGCAAGGGAGGGGAGGCCTTGGCAGGAGCTGCCCAGGGAGGTTTGCAGTGCCCATCCCTGGAGGGGTGCCAGGAAGGGCTGGAGGTGGCACTCAGTGCTCTGGGCTGGGGACAAGGTGGGCATGGGGCACAGCTTGGCCTGGCTGGGCTGGGAGGGCTTTGCCAGCCTCAGGGATCCTGGCATTCTCACTAATTTCCACCCAAAATTATGCCAGGCTAAAAATAAGACACCATTTAAACTTGAAGCTCCTTGATTTCTTTCCTGGGATGATTAATAAATAATTTTAAAGTTGCTTTTTCAGCTCTTGGAGGAATAACAACGAAGCATCCAGAGGACAAATGGAGCTGTACAAAAACTTTGCAAAATCCCACCACTGGAAGCACAGGGTCCTCAAACAGCAGCACAGAGAAGCAGACCACTAAGTCTGCAAATCTTTACTTTAGCTACACTTGAAATACAACATCCTTTAAACCTGTGACTCCCCTCAGCACTGCTCCATCTGCGAGTGTGTAAATGTGTTTTCAATTAAACAATAGCACTCAAGATGAAACATTGAGCCTAGGCCTTGAATAGGCTTTCAGGGAAAGGAGTCTGACTTAAACAGTCTGCTTTTTGTTCCTTCCCTTGCTAGTTAAGAAAACCCATCTCAGCAGGGAATAGGGGTGGGAGCTTGTGGGGAGAGAAGCAGGAAGAAGAGTGTCAGCTCCTGCCACTGCACACCAAAAACCCCAGAGTAAGCACAGTAAGTAACAGAATTACCTGTAAATTTACTTTTAAACATCGTTAAACTTATTTCTTTGCATTTGACTGAAGAATTAAGTGCAGATTTCAGCACTGGAATAATATGGATTTTGAAGTTCACGCATTTATTTATATGCCATGGATGTGCCAACACAAAGGCCCTGGGCAGTGTGGCTGAAGCAGAGCTTCATTTCTGAACAAGTCTGGGGATGATGACAATGACAGGTTGGTCAGAAGAGAATTCTCAGCTTTTGCTCCTCATCTGTGAGAACCAAGCACCTCCTCACAGATCTGAGAGCCATGAGAGAAGTTTTCTCTAGCTGTGGAAAGAGAATCACTTCCCACAGCTAGAAGCTGAGAAACCTCACAAAAGTTTTGTAAACTATCTGGAATGTTTTGAGAACATTTATCTCAATTTTATTTGTTGCTTTTGTTATCCTAACTGATGTCTCTGTAGCTAACCAATTGTATCTGGTCTTGTCACTCTCTGCTCCTGACCGTGGCTGAAGAAGCAGCCAGGTTAGAGAGCAGCTGGATCTCTTTGGAGATCTCTTTGTCCTGTCTGCTTGTTTGTCCCTGAAATAAAGAAGGTATCTGCCTTCCTGATGGAGTCATTCTTATGCTGCAAATGGCCATCGATGGCCATGAATTGCAACACAAGTCCCTCTCAAGGAAAGCCCTTGTGCAACTGGGTGGAAAGTTATCCCAAAAGTACCCCAGTGAATTGACAGCTATTTATAACTGACACCCAAGGGGACAGCCAGGTAAAGGCAGTGGTAAAATGGAAACCCTCCCAATCCAAAAAAACAAACCCCAAAACTTGAAAACCTCCATAGAGAGGCAGATCCCAGCAAGGACTGGCACAGGTTTAGATCCCCAGCAGCATTCAGAGACACTCCAAACCTCTGCTGTACTCCTAAGAAAGGATTTTCAGTGCTGTAGCTGCCTTAATCCACCAGTTCTGATGTCACGGGGCTAAGTAATAGAAATTAAAATCTGGGAGCAGCACTTAAAAAAAGCCTGGAGAGGACACTGAGACTTAGATACTGATATCCTTAAAGTATGTGCTGCACCCGTGCCTGAATGATGCTGGATCCCAGAATCCCAGAGTGGTTTGGGTTGGAAATGACCTCAGAGCCCACCCAGTGCCACCCCTGCCATGGCAGGGACACCTCCCACTGTCCCAGGCTGCTCCCAGCCCCAATGGCCAACCTGGCCTTGGGCACTGCCAGGGATCCAGGGGCAGCCACAGCTGCTCTGGGCACCCTGTGCCAGGGCCTGCCCTCCCTGCCAGGGAACAATTCCCACTTCCCAATCTCCCACCCAGCCCTGCCCTCTGGCACTGGGAAGCCATTCCCTGCCTCCTGTCCCTGCAGTCCTTGGCCCCAGTCCCTCTCCAGCTCTCCTGGAGCCCCTTCAGGCCCTGCAAGGAGCTCTGAGCTCTCCCTGGAGCCTTCTCCTCTCTAGCTGAACACCCCCAGCTCCCCCAGACTGCCCCATAACAGTCTAGCCAGTGGCTGTACACCTGCAAATACTTAGGTTTATATCTTATAAATCATTCTATTAATAAGCACAGACAGACCCTTAGTGGGTCCTATCCATGGCCAGGAAGATGCAGGAAGAGTAAAGATCACCCTGTAGGAACCACGATTCTCCCTTTCCCACTGGGACACAGCAAATCTTTGCATCCTACATGGGGAAACATGGATTGTCCAGCAATCAGAAACTGATGTGCATTAGTGTCATTGCTCTCATTGAACTCCAATTCACATCAGCAGCTGTAGCTTTTCATTCAACATCTGACCTCCTGTGAACCCATTTACTCTACACCACCAGCTTCAATATTGAAATTACCAGCACAAATTTCAGTGCAAAGAGTTCTCTGCACCCCCCAGAATTTCTCCAGTTTTATAGCATGGAAAGGAAAAGCAGCTTTAGTCTGACAAAATCTTCCTGCAAGAATAGGACACATTTTCATTTCTAGCTGCACAAGTTGGTGTCAGGCTGCTGGATTTCCCTGCACTGCTTTGGAATAAACAGCACCTGAAATGCAGGGAGGGCCTGCCAGCAAACACCACCTAATTTCACTAATTTCTGCTCCTAATGAAATTGGGAAAACGTGGTGGCCTTGCATTTGCTTCATTTGTGGTCTGGCCGGAACCAGTGCAGAGTAAATGGATTAAACACTGGCTAAATATTTATTGTATTTTGTAGACCAGGCCTGTGTTTGTATCTAAGAGCTGCAGCAGGCTCAACACCACCCCAGGGCTCAGGTGCTGACAAATCCCTTCCCCATGGATCTTTTCCTCCTCCTTTCTCTCATCTCTTCAGCAGAATGAAAAGGCAGCTTGATTACTTTTGCATTTATGAGGTGCAGAAACTGAACACGGGCACTTTTCCCATCCAAAATGCTGCAATTAGCACACAAACCATGTAGCCATGAAAGCAGCACCGTGTCCAAGCAGGGAAATCTCCCTGCAGCTCCCAAATGTGGAGCAGCTGCACATCCCATGCTGGACTCCACAGCCCCAGAGTGTGCTCCAAGCCCAGCCACGAGCAGTGAGCAGCAATCAGGACTCTGGCCTCAGTCCTGCCATCGATGCCTGTGCAGGAATCACAGCCCCAGAGCTACCCCCACTCCTGCCCACCCTTGGACACTGATTTAGGAGAGCTGGGAGGGAAGCAGATGTCAGGAACAGGAAGTCACCCAGTGGCTCTGTCCTGACAAAATAAGGAACTCCAAATGTATAGAGAATACCTGGCATTGATTATTTCAGTTTTCCTTTCATTCCAGAGGGCCAGGCCACACAGGAGATGCTCTTTGAGGCCCCCATTGCTCAGGGCTCTAAAGAAAGGCAAATTATTCTGCTTAAGCACAGTTATCTCCCAAGTCACTGCAGGCCCAGCTCAAAGCCTCATTAGAGGCTTCTTAATTGATCACCAGCCTGGAGGAGTCTGGAGCTGCAAAAGGGTAGAACAGCACAGAAGCTGTCACAGCAGACCATAATACTTCACTCCTTTGCTCACTGAGGTCCCAGAGACTTTTCTTTCCTTGAATGAGGAGTACAAGGGACACAGGAATTCTCAGTGCTAAAAACCAGGGAGCTGCTGTTCTGAAGGACTGTGAATTCTGGGGCAGCTTTTATGAGCACAGATATGAGGGATTGATCAGATTTATTCCTTGTGTCCCTCCAGCTGTGAGGGATCCTTCAGGAAACACAGGCCAGGCCTTTCTCACATTATTAATCAACTGTAGTTAAAATCAAGAGAACAATCAATAATAGGAGAACACTTCCAAAACACAACACAAAGACATCTATACAGACACTTCCCTATGGACTCCCCTGGATCCCTGGCAGTGCCCAAGGCCAGGTTGGCCACTGGGGCTTGGAGCAGCCTGGGACAGTGGGAGGTGTCCCTGCCATGGCAGGGGTGGCACTGGGCTTTAAAGTCCCTCCTAACCCAAATCATCCTGAGATTCTGGGATTTCTCAGATCAGAAAATTAATCCCAGAGTTTTACAAGTTGCTCTAACTCAGAATTACAACCTTCCTTCCTTAAGGACTCCTGTACCTCCCCTTCCCTCCCAGTAACAATCAAATGCTACCTACAAAACCCCCAACCCAGCTATTCCAGGAGTAAATACTGATGGAAGAGAACTTTTCTGCAGAGATCAGAGATTTGGGGCTCATTACTCCAGAACTCCCCCTCTAAAGTACTCAAGGATCTACATAAAGATTTTTACTTAAATATTTACTTCTCTTAATCCAGAGATGATTGAAAAAATAAGAGAGACAGAGAGAAAGGAATGTCTATGAGCTGCTTTATGATTTAGAAAGGCAGCTTCAATAAGTTTTAGTTCAGCTTCATTAACAAAATTGTGCAGGTCTTGTCTCTATGACAACTCCAGAGGGAGTGGAATGATTCCCTTCCTCTCAAGAGCCTGGAAAACTGAATAATTCAGAGAGGAAGAGATCCTTAGTCAGACTATTTACAACTGTTTGGTTTTGTTAACACCTATTTAAAGCCAATGCCTATGGAAGATTTTTGGAGAAAGGATGTCTTGTTTAGGACAAAACTTCTTTCCTTGTTTAATTCAGAGGCAAGAGAAGCTCCAAAGGGACATTTGAACACTCACTGAGTCTTCAGCACATAACACAACCAGTCCAGCTTTGGTATTTGTAAGATGAAGATTATTAGAAAATAAGCTCTGTATTTAAAAGCCATGTGGATCTGGGCATGCAGATTTCCAAAGCAATAAAATAATTCTCCTCTTCCTCCAACTGGAGCAAAATTCTGCCTTTAACAGTCCTTACTGCACCAGAAAGTTTTTGTAATGGCAATAAACTCCCTCTCAGTTAGCTCACAGAGGAAAAGGTAACACATTTCTCCAAAGTTCTCCATCCCTCTGCTGCTTTACCAACTTAGAATGAAAACCAGTTTTAATTCTGTCTACCACCAAAATATGTGTTGGTAGTAATATTATTAATGTCAATCATGAATAATCATAGAATCATGGAATGGACTGGGTTGGGAGGCCCCTCCAGTGCCACCCCTGCCATGGCAGGGACACCTCCCACTGTCCCAGGCTGCTCCAAGCCCCAATGGCCAACCTGGCCTTGGGCACTGCCAGGGATCCAGGGGCAGCCACAGCTGCTCTGGGCACCCTGTGCCAGGGCCTGCCCTCCCTGCCAGGGAACAATTCCCACTTCCCAATCTCCCACCCAGCCCTGCCCTCTGGCACTGGGAAGCCATTCCCTGGGTTCTGGCACTCCACACACAGGTCCAGGTCTGGCAAGGTCAAAGAATTTGGAGCAGGAACACCTTCACTGCTGCAGGAGAGTCTGGCAGTGTAGGAAGGTGTGTGCTGTGTAACATGCAGCAGATTAGGATCTGGCTGAACTCACCAAGGAGTGACAAAAATGTTTTGCTTCCAAGCTTTGACTCCAACTCCAATGGAAACAGTCTGTGTCAATCTTCACTTTTGTAACAAATATTCCAGGCCTTGCCTATGGTCTCCCATTAGCAGATTTTTAATTACTGTGCTTAGCAATTGTATTAGTCCAGTTTTAATAGAGCTGAAAGCACCTAGCAATTTGAAATGAGGGTTTCAAAGTGCCAACTTCCAAAATACCATTTGCAGGGACAGCCCCTGGCTCCTGTCCAGCTGCTGGCAGCAGCACCCCCAGGGCCTTTCCCAGCTTTCCAGCCCCTCTTCCCCAAGCCTGGAGTGTTCCCTGGGGTTGTGGTGACCCCAGGGCAGGACCCAGCACTTGTCCTTGTTGACCCTCAGCCCACAGCCTGTGCAGCTCTCCCTGCAGGGCTCCCTGCCCTCGGGCACAGCCCCAGCCACCCAGGCTGGCTGTGCAGGCACTGCCAGAGGGAGCCCTGATCCAGATCCCCCACAAACACAGAGCTCTGCTCCTGGGGAACCCCAGGAACCCCAGCTGCATTCAGCCCCACCCCAGAGTGTCCCACAAAGCCCCACACTCACCATATCTGTGCTAACACTGGCTGAGGTAACCCAGATTGGAAAAAAAAGTTCCTGGCTTGATCACCTGGAAAATAAATAGGACATGGCTTCAGCTACAGCTCCAAGCAGAGGGAATGGGGAATCAGGAGGCACAAATACCTGCAACAGAAGCCCAACCCATGCCATGAGCAATGATCCTTTACAAAGCACTAAGAGAATTTTGTTACTAAAACAGAATAACAAAGAGGAGGCCTCCTATTGCCTTTGAGACCAAAGTTTGATGAAAATGTAGTAGGATCAGTATAAATCTGTGGTTTGGAGCTTTGCTTCCCACTGCTTCCATCAGTTTTGCACTTAGGTCTTTCCAAGAGGTCATCCATGCTGATGTCAGTGCTTTACAAACTGGATTTCTAAACCTGATTTCAGTTAAATTGACACGCCTTTATTTAATCAGACCTTTTATTCATCATAATGTTAGTGTGGTGGGCTGACTCCAGGCACAGACAAAGAACCCAGCACTGCCCTTCCCTTCCACAGCAGGAAGGGGAAGAGAAAACATCAGAAAATAACAGAAAGTTTGGGCTGGTGTGGCAAGGCATTTGAACAATGGGATACAAAATAAGAAATACCTGTTGAAATGTTCTAATTCTTATGCCCATGTCTCCCAGGTAGCTCTGTCTATTTAGGCTCACTAGTTAAGATTTAACTAAACAAAACCAGAAGTAGAAACTGTTTGTTTACCAGTGATAAATCCAGCTGTTGGTTTCAGACTATGGAACTGTTGGTCATGTTTTGCTCTCTCCTCCACAGTAATAGCCCAGATATCCAGGTTGCCTGGTTCAAAAGAAATGGAGAAATGACATAAACAAACATTACCTAACAAACACCCTCTTTTGATTTCTGAGTGTAATAATCTCATTTCATTCTGGGCCTCTGCCATAAACCCATAGGAGGTCATTTGTCCCCCAGAGCACACACAGCTGAAATTCCAGTTCTTTTAACAGCAAAGGCACCTCACTCCTCCCCAGTATCCCATCCAACCCTGCCCAGAGAAAAGCCCTGAACAGATGCAACCTTTACACAGAACCAGGGCAGTTCCTCTATCTCAGCACTGACATTTATCTCTGTAATCCTTCTGCAGATCAGCTGCAAAGCTCAACTCCCAAATGTATTCCCAGGATCTGAGGGGCCTGTGAGGAAGAGGGACTGTTCATCAGGCACTGAGGGACAGGACAAGCAGGGATGGGTTCAGACTCAAAGAGGGGAAATTTGGGTGAGTTATACAGGAGAAATCCTCCCCTGGCAGGGAGGGCAGGCCCTGGCACAGGGTGCCCAGAGCAGCTGTGGCTGCCCCTGCATCCCTGGCAGTGCCCAAGGCCAGGTTGGCCATTGGGGCTGGGAGCAGCCTGGGACAGTGGGAGGTGTCCCTGCCATGGCAGGGGTGGCACTGGATGGGTTTTAGGGTCCCTTCCAGCCCAAACCAGCCTGGGATTCTGTGATTTCATGTGAACAGCAAAAATACTGTCCCTACTGCACTGGCAGGGTCCATCCTGCATTCTTCACTGCAGTTACAGATGCAGGAATTTCTCTAAAAAATGTGTCACTTTTGTTCTAAACACAAGTGATGGGAAAACAAGGAAAAAACCTGGCAGTGGTAGCACTCAAAGGCATCTGCTGGACCTTTCAGCAATAAAAAAGTCCAGCAACCCTGAAAGGAAAAAGCTTCTGCATTTCTCCAGTGCAAGTGGAGCAGAATGAGGTGGTGCCCCACCAGCCTGGATGTGCCCTGCAGGGACAGAGTGTGGGGTGCAAGGGATCGATGCAGGACACAGGGATCCTGCCCTGCTGTGCTGTTGGCTGAGAGGTGTCTGCAAAGCCACCACAAATCACAGAAACTCTGAGCTCAGAGAGATGCACTCTGCACAAACACTTCCCTATAGGAAACTCTTGGAAAGGAACACATTTATGCCAAGTTTTTGCAGGTAGAAACAGCTCAGAACACACCAGAAACCACTTACCCCCAAAAGGTGTTGGAAACTGAGCCATGGTTCTGTCACTTTTAGCTTGTTAATAGATGCCTGGAAAAGAAAAAAAATAAAGAGATATTCAAACACAGTATCTTCTATGTTCCACATATTTTCTGTATGATTAATTACTAAAAAAGTAAAAAGCATTGAAGAAGCAGGAATGTATCAATACTTCTCACACCAACTTACAGAACTCAGCATCTCATTTTTGCACTTCCCTGTGCATCCATGAGGGCATCTTCCTACCAGCAAACAGCTACATTTCAGTTATGCTTTAAGAACGGCCTCAAAACCAGCCTTTATTTATAAATAGTCAGGGATGGAGGGAAGGACAGAGCTCACTCAGATCCCAGGGATGCTGCTCCAGGCTCCATGACTTTCCTGAGTGTTACATTCCCTGCTCCTGCTTAGGAGGGAGACTGGCTCCATGTCCAACTGTTGAAACCCAACATCATCAGCAATCTGGTTTTTACTGCTGACAGAAAATGCACTGCCTTGCTCGGGGTCCCTTTGTTTAAACCAAGCACATTATAAAAACTAAACTCCATTTCCAGGCTGCTTTGCCCCCAGCCCAGCCCCAAATCTGAGGAGCACCAAGTGCTGAAGGTGCTGTTGGAGGGTGGGAGAGCCTCCAGGAGAGCACTGCAGACAAAGCAACTACACAGGCTCCAAATTTAATCCAGACACAGAAAAGGAAAAACATTTTTCTTGCTGCACACAAAGGCTGACATGAGCAGCCTGAGCCAAGGGACAATGACCAGCACCGGAGCCACACAACAATGAGCGACAGCCTCTTGTCCTCTGAGATTCCACTCGTGTCCTCCAGGCAACAGCAGAAAGGCAAAGGGAATGGAATCAGAAGGAGAATAATTTAGGCTGCTTGAACAGCAGCAGAAATTTATCAATATCCCTAAGAAAAGGCATTCACTTGCACCAACAATTTCCTTTTGTCTGAATTCCTGTTTGCTCCCCTCCCCATCCCCCTTTCACACTTCCCACATTCTCTTCTGGCTTCCAGCTTGGGAACCTCCTCTGTATCCCCTGCCCAGATGTCCCTGCACAAACCCCTGGCACTTTTGCCAGCCAGGCTCCTCAGCAGTTGGAATTTAGGGAATGACAGACACAATCTTGACTCTTTTCCTCACAATTTGGCCAAGCATGTGACTCCAGATCCTTGTTCCCAAGGCCAGGGAATGCATCTGATGCTGCTCCATGCACACCAAGTGTGACCTCCAAAGTTTCAAATTCCAGGTGCAGTGATCCAAGTGTTCAGAATGAGCTCCCTGAGGTCTGGGGCTCTCCCAAAAGCCTTCCTGAAGTGCTGAAAGATCAGCACTTTTATCTTTGCCTATGTTTTCTTATTGTACTCTGCTGTGGGCAAGAACTCTGCTGTGCTGCTGGGTTTTGTGACTGCAAGGAAAGCCTGAGGAACAAGTAAAAGGAAAAAAAAAAGAGGAAAAAAGAAGGGGAGGGGGGAAGGAAGAGGCAAAAAAGGAGTAAAAAGAAGTAAAACCAAACAAAACAAAACCACACAGAAACAACCACAAACAAACAAACAAAAACCCAAAACCACACACACAAAAAAGAAGCAGGAAAAACCAAAAGCAGAACTCCCTGAAGTTCACCCTCACAGCCCAGGCAGCTTCCACATTATCCTTTCCTTTTTAGCACAAGGGGAAGTGAGCATTTACAGTGCTCAGCCCCTCAGGGAAGATCCTCCTCCACAGGATTCCAAAGGAGCTGACTCCCCTTTACCCTGAAGGACCAAGAGGAGAGGGAGTGGGAAGGCTGAGGCTGAACACCAGCCCCATGCTGGATGACAAGGAAAGCAGAAACTGTTCCAAAGAACTTTCAGAGGCAGGGGGAAAAAGAAGAAAGAGAGAAAAAACCCAAAGCCAGATGAAATAATGATGGGGGAATGGAGAGAAGGAGCAGAAAACTGTGTTTAAATTTGAGAGACTGAAACCCAAACCAAAATTGACTGCAGACAGAGAGACAATGGCAAGCAAACTGAGAGAAAGACAAATCTCTCCCTTACTGGAATACGTTGGAGTTTGCTGTTTATTGCTGATGGATCACCCAAGTTCCATAACCACAGGGTTCACCTTGCATGACTGAGGTGACACCAGGGGCCCAAATTCTCTCTCCCAAAGGTTGGACCAGATGGTCTTTCAAGGTCCATCCTGACCCAAGCTGTTCTGTGATTCTGTTTTTGGGGTTGAAGACCTCAGGGATGGAGACCAGGTATTATTTATCCCCCAAAACATCTAGCTATGTTATTATATTACAAATTATCATCCATATGTTAAGTATTGCAAAGCAAAAAAAATAGCACACAATCCCAGGATCCCTGAGGCTGGCAAAGCCCTCCCAGCCCAGCCAGGCCAAGCTGTGCCCCATGCCCACCTTGTCCCCAGCCCAGAGCACTGAGTGCCACCTCCAGCCCTTCCTGGCACCCCTCCAGGGATGGGCACTGCAAACCTCCCTGGGCAGCTCTTGCCAAGGCCTCCCCTCCCTTGCCATGCACAAATTGCTCCTGGTGTCCAAGCTGAGCCTCCCCTGGCCCAGCCTGAGGCTGTTCCCTCTCCTCCTGTCCCTGTTCCCTGCCAGCAGAGCCTGACCCCCCCCTGGCTGCCCCCTCCTGTCAGGTCTGTGGGGCACTGGAGTGTGTTGGTGTTCCCAGGTCAGGGAGAGCAGTGTGACACATCAGTGACATTCCAGGAGATCAATAATTTGAAATGCCCACACAAGCATTCCACAGCTCTCTGTGATTTCCTTCTGCTCAGGGTTATGGGGCAGGCTGCTCTGGGCAGGCAGAAAGGACTCTGGTTGTGAGAATTGTTCCACTGAACATCTCCTGGGCTCAGGGGCTTGACCTCTGTGTCACCTGGGAGGTGGAAAGACCAAAAGGTTTGGGAGTGAAATCACAGAATCGTGGAATGGCTTGGGTTGGGAGGGACCTTAAAGCCCATCCAGTGCCACCCTTTGCCAAGGACAGGGACACCTTTCCCTAGAGGAAACTCTCCTACCTCCCACAGCCTCCCCATCCAGGTTTTCCATGGAGTTCAGAGCACAAGGAGCCTTTCCCCATGCCTGACCCAGGGCATGATGAGATGCCCCCTGGCACAGGGATGGGAAGCCTACAACAAACATCAGCACTGAGGCCCTCCAAGAGCACCACTTTTATATTACATACAACTGGAACCTCCATCACTACACAATTATCTTCATATGCACAGAGAGTGTTAAAACAGACATTCATGAGAAACATTTGCTGATCCCCAGCTCTGAGTGGGGGAGACAAGGCCCTGCCCAGCCAGCTCAGCTCTCAGGGCTCTCTCTCTCTTCCACCTTACACTGCTGTTCCCAGAAATATTTAAATTCTTGATTCTCACTGCAAATTATTTCTTCTCATAAACCAAGCAGTGTTTATATATATATATAAAACAAGGAGGGTCTAACCCTAACCCTAAAACTTGTTCATATAAAAGTAAAACAGAACCATATAGAGACCAACTCCATATATAAAAGATCCCAGATCATATTTAAGTACTGATGTTGAAAGTTTTTACCTCAAAAAAATGAGCAGGTTGAAAATAACTCCAGCAAAAATATTTCTTCATAGGAGTCAGACACGTATGAAAATTCCTTTCACAGTGTATCATATATGGACTTTAAAAACCCTGCTCAGAACTATTAGTTTCTATTTAAAGCATTCTGTGCTCTGCTGAGACCATGTTTACAGAGACAAATGCAATAAAGCCACAGGAGGTATAAATTAAGAATAATTGAGCTATTTCAGTGCTGTGTGTCTTTCTACCAACACGTTTCACACAAAAAAGATTCTAATTTTGTTTTCCCTAAACTGCAACACAGCATTTCTATCCCTAAACAATTGCTCATGAGATAATTCTTGATGTGAATGCCAAAATTAATTCCTGAGGACACTTATCAGTCACCTTCCTCCTCCTACAGGAAAAAAAATAGATACAAACCCAACCAGATAAAGTCCCCACGTCCTCCAAGAATTCCAAAGGACAGCAAAATCCCCCCAAGCAGGACATCACATGGGAGTGTCCCAGGGTTTGGAGTGTGCAGGTGTTCTATGGGAAAGACCAGGATCAGTCCAGGGACTCAGAGTTTTAGCAAAGCCTGGTAATTTTGGATCAACACTGGCAAAGAAAAGCAGTTTGAGACATTCAGGGAATTCTGATCCTTGTTCTTTGGAGATCAGAGTTTAACACAGTCACCAGTTTGCAAAACTTTTCAGGGTTTCTGCTCCTTACAGGAATCACTGGGAAAGTAAAAACTCACAAATGTCAAGTCCTGCCACTTCTTCTACTTTGTGCCAAGCACCCAGATGGGAGTAACAAAGGAGCTCTCCACAGCAGACGTTTTTTGACACCTGTGGCAATGATCAAACTGCTGAGGAGTCACTTCTGTACTCCAGAATCATGGTTTGGGTTGGGAGGGACCTTAAAGATCATCTGCCTGGCAGGAGGGGGCAGCCGGGGGGGGGCAGGCTCTGCTGGCAGGGAACAGGGACAGGAGGAGAGGGAACAGCCTCAGGCTGGGCCAGGGGAGGCTCAGCTTGGACACCAGGAGCAATTTGTGCATGGCAAGGGAGGGGAGGCCTTGGCAAGAGCTGCCCAGGGAGGTTTGCAGTGCCCATCCCTGGAGGGGTGCCAGGAAGGGCTGGAGGTGGCACTCAGTGCTCTGGGCTGGGGACAAGGTGGGCATGGGGCACAGCTTGGCCTGGCTGGGCTCTTCTAGCATCAGGGATCCTGGGATCTCTCACACATGGGCTCATTTTAATCCTGACAGCATTCCCCCAGTAATTCCAGTCCCAACTGAACTGTGACTGGATTACAGCACCCTTTTCAAGAGGTGACTGACCCTTATTTTAAATTGTTTAACAGAATGAAAAGCCATCACTCAACTGTTTCTAAACCCCTTAACAAGAAATAAAGTAAGTATCTTGTGTTATTTTTAGTTTAATAGTTGTTGGCTGACACTAACTTCAAGAATGATCCGGAAAACAGGACAAGGAAATGTAGGATATCCCTGCTGGATGTGAGTGTTGTGTGCCCTTGGACCTCCAAGTCTGTTTTGACAGCCCCTCTCAGCTGGACTCCTCTCGAGGCAGACCAGCCCCAGCTCCCTCAGCCTTTCCTGGGCAGGGAGATGCTCCAGGCCCTTCCTCATCTCTGCTGGGTCTGTTCCAGGAGCTCAGCAAGAACCAGCCCAACTACAGAATAAATGATTACATGGCTTTTTTCAGATTATCCCTTTCCTTACTCCTGCATCAACTCTCACTCCTGCTTTCACCCACCTTGGGCCACCTCCTGTAGCCACACTGCTACTGCAGCACATCCAGGTCAAGAGGATCCTGGAAATATTCCAGGAAGTGGCTGATAAACTTCCTCCTTCCCTTTCCTACAGATGCCCATGACACAACTCTGCAGGACCTTCCATGTTCCAATCCAGCTTGATGTTTTTAAAGGAATTAGGGCAGCCAAAGGAATAGGTCAGAGCCATCAAGTCTATCTTGGACAGCAGTGGTGGCCTTCCAGCCCAAGATTCAATCACTTCTAGGCCTGACCTAATGCCACATAGCTATGCTGTGAAAATCCACGTGCTTGTCTCAACTTTAGAGCTGATCCTTTGAAATGGGGACAATGTTAAAAAAAGAAAAAAAAAAGAAAATCAGCTGTTTTTGAGTTGTTTCACTTCACCTTCTCCATCTCTGCCACTAAGTAACAGCTCTGCTGGGGGAAGGGTAGGAAGGAAGGAAAAGCCCAGAGTCAGCAGGAGTGTTGAGTCAGGGGAGTTCAGGATGTGTGCATCCATTCCCTTTCCCCTCCTCGGAGGCAGAACCAGCAGATAAAAGGTCTGGCAGGGCAGGGAGAGGCTGCAGTTGGTGATTACAGCAAAGGCTCTGTCCTTTGAAGGACTCAGTGGAGGTCACTCTGTCCCCTGCAAGGAGCTGCTCTCCTGAAATCTCCCAGTTACATAAGTGCAGGGCTCTGCTGGTGCAGATTTGGGAAGCAGATTTTCAAACCAGCCATTTAATAGGAGAGTTATTCAGCATCTACCAAGCCTTATCAGCATCTCAGTAGCTGTGTCAGCCCACATCACCACTGCCTGAGGCAGCTCCTATCTCCCACCCAAGGACATTTTGCTCTGAATTTCTTCCAAGCTCTGTCTTCTCAACTTCTGCAGGACATGTGGAACTCTTCAGATGCAAGAACAGACTTAAATAGTGGCATTTAGACCAGGATTTCTGTTATTCACCTCCTTCTGGTCACACTTAGCCCTGGTGCTCCAACACTGGTTGATCACAGGTAGCCAAGAGGAGAAGGTGTCCAGCAGACAAGAAAGAGCAAGCAGCTTTATAGGGAAGAAATGGAACTGACAGCAAAACTTCCTGGGCTGTTCCTCCCAGGGACAGGCCCTTGGGCATCTGGAAAATCCAGGGATTTCCTTACCCTACAAAGGAGGCTGAGCAGGCACCAGTTCATAGGGAAGGTCAGGGACTCTCTCACATTGTCAAGCATGCAGAGGCTGCATAAAGCTTAAACAAGGAATTAAACATGCTAAAGTCCCATTGCTAGAGCTCCTGTCTCCTATTTAAAGTATTCTTAAGCACACTCTGCGGAAATGGAGCAAAAAGGGCTTCACTGCATGAGACAGGGAGCATCCCAAAGCAAGGGTTTCCTGTTCCTGCTTCCATGAGATCAATGCCCTTCAAAATTCCTAGAACCAGTTTTAACACCACAGCAAAACCATCCCAGGTGTGACCACAAAACCAGGCAAGTGATACATGCAACGGGATAAGAACAAACAGTTTGCAAGATAAAATGTAAAATGTAGATACACATAGAACATATGTAAATATAGACATACATTTTTAAAAGGCACAATCCAACCTAAAAATCTTATTTCTATATTAAATAGAATTATTAATTGACTGCAATACATTTGAATGGCACAAAAAATTGTGTAAGGGCATGTGCCAAGCTTTCTTTCCAAATGATTATTGTGCTTTCCCACCAACCCACATAAACTGGGCTCCTGCATCTCAACAACTGGAACAATTTCAGCCCTTGGCTGGGGTAAAAGAACACTGAATGTTTTAGGTTGGGAGGGATCCTAAAGCTCATCCCATTGCACCTGGGCAGGGACACCTCCTACTATCCCAGGCTGCTCCAAGCCCCAATGGCCAACCTGGCCTTGGGCACTGCCAGGGATCCAGGGGCAGCCACAGCTGCTCTGGGCACCCTGTGCCAGGGCCTGCCCTCCCTGCCAGGGAAGGATTTCTCCTGTATATCTCATCCAACCCTGCTCTCTTCAAATGTTAAGATCCAAGGCCAGGAACAATCCTGCTGGATGCATTAGCAGTGAAAAAGACAAGTTCGGACAGAGCAAAGAAATGAGCAAAACAGACACAAAACAAGGGAAGACTTCCCAGGTATTTCACTGCACTCGAGGTGTGAGGATTTACAGAACAAGACTTCCCCAAAGCAAAGAGAGAGCGAGGATCAGGTTTGTCTCTACACAAAGCTACAGGTCAAAGCAGGAGTTTACTGGGAGAACAGCCAGATTTCAGCTTTAGCTCTGCCCCAGGGCAGCATCACTGAACCGCTGAGGGAGCAACAGGATTGCTCCAAGTGTCCCCAAGTTCCAGCTACACTGCATTTCTGCCAAGGGCTGGGAATCATTTCAGGCCATGCAAGAGAGAACAAGGATGCACACAAAAAACCACCCACCCCAAGGAAAAATTTAGATATGGAAGGCAGGATCTTTTTCTTTTAAGATTCATGCATGAAAGAGGGAAGAGATACTCATCCTCACTATGTAAGTACTTGGAGCTGCTCTGGAGGACACAGGTTGTGGGGGAGGCAACACAAGGACATTTTCCATGCTGGATCTGGAAAACTTTGCTATGGTCCTTCTCTAAATGACCCAGGAAGTCTGGACAGTTAATAACACTGCAAAGAGTAATTTTCCTGTCCTGAAATGCTTTAATACGTCTTTCCAGGATAAAAATTCCTTTCTTGCAAGAACATTAAGGCTGTTGTTAGTGCTAATGGTTTATTTACAGTAAGTCACAAATCTGTGGCATGGGGAGGTTTGTTTACTGTAGCTCACAAATTTCTCCCCTTTGGGTACTTCAAAAATCAACTGGTTTGCAGTTCCCTGTAATCAAAAAAAATTTGCTACAAGGTTGTGGGGCAGCCTTGGACTGGGAAAAAAATCCAACTGCAAAATTGTAACATGACGCTGATTTCCCAGCATAACAGATCTAAAAAACCTTTCAAGTTTGATTCAGAAAGAAAGCCAAGGCAGCTATGAAAACAAACCTCCTCCTTAAAACCCTCACATTTGCAAGTTTTTAACATGCTGACTGATAATCAGTGCCCCAGTACACCCACAAATTGTTCCCCTGGGATGTCACAGCCTGATCCTTACCCACTGACACTGTGTGCTGGTGGCAGGTTGGTTACTGCAGAGACACCCTGAACTCTGCATCCTCAACAGAGAATGCCAGGATCCCTGAGGCTGGCAAAGCCCTCCCAGCCCAGCCAGGCCAAGCTGTGCCCCATGCCCACCTTGTCCCCAGCCCAGAGCACTGAGTGCCACCTCCAGCCCTTCCTGGCACCCCTCCAGGGATGGGCACTGCAAACCTCCCTGGGCAGCTCTTGCCAAGGCCTCCCCTCCCTTGCCATGCACAAATTGCTCCTGGTGTCCAAGCTGAGCCTCCCCTGGCCCAGCCTGAGGCTGTTCCCTCTCCTCCTGTCCCTGTTCCCTGCCAGCAGAGCCTGACCCCCCCCGGCTGCCCCCTCCTGTCAGGGACTTGTGCAGAGCCACAAGGTCCCCCCTGAGCCTCCTTTTCTCCAGCCTGAGCTCCTTTCCCAGCTCCCTCAGCCCCTCCTGGGGCTCCAGCCCCTTCCCAGCTCCCTTCCCTGCTCTGGACACACTCCAGCCCTTCAAGGTCTCTCTCACCCCAAGAGCCCAGAACTGGACAGAGCCCTCAAAGGGCCTCCCCATGCCCAGCACAGAGGACAATCCTTGCCCGGGTCCTGCTGGACACACTGGGGCTGATCAAAGCCAGGGTGTTTCCTCAGCAAAGGCAAGGAGAGAAAAAAGGCAAGTAAAGAGATGAGACACAGTAAAGAGAGGTCAGGGAGAAGAGGGCCAAGTAATGATGGAAGAGCAGTAAGGGCAGATATAGCAACTCCATGGTATAAACACAACTCGTCCCTTTCCTCCCTCCAACTCCCAGAGCTCTTACAGCACTCCAGTCAAACCTCCCAAAGACTGAGCTTTCCAAGGTTCACACCTCTGGGCAAAGATCAAACCTGCTCAGAAGGTGGTGTTACACCCACCACAGAACAATGATCTGAAGACAGAAGTTTCCTTTAGGGTCTGACTTGCCTTGACTGCACCTCTGAGAGAAGCTTTTCCTGATCTCGAGCCCAGACCTCCCTGACACAGCTCAAGCTGTTCCTGCAGGTCCTGTCCCTGCTCACAGGGAGCAGGGATCAGTGCCTGACAAAGACAGATATGAAAGGTTTGTACAATTTATAGCACAGGAGAACGAGTCACACAACTTATAGCTCATACTTGCAGCAGAGGATTAAAGCTGACAACCCCAATTCACCCAGGTGATTTCAGAAGCTGCTGCCACTTTGAAGGTGCTGTCACTCCTGACTGTGGATCAGGATTCCTTTCTTTCTCCATCTGCCTTGTTAAAAATAGGGGCAATTCACCTCAGCAGCAGAGTCTTGTGACTCCAACAGGAGATGGCTCGAGGGCCACTCGCTGCAGCAGGGCCTGGGGACAGCTGGGGAGGCAGCGAGGGGAGCAGAGGCTGTCCCAGCTGGCACCGCAGGCAGCAGGAACTGCTCGGCTCCCGCTCCTGGCTCCAGCACAGCACAGCATTCTCTGCGAACTGGCAACTGCCAGCATCTCCAAAATAAACTCTGCGTGCTAAAAATATATTTCTGGTTATTTACCTTCTGAGTGAGACCTCAGAATGAAAACTGGCATTCTAATGATGAATCCACAACTTCATCAATCACTACCTTCTGAAACAGCAAGCAGGAGTTTATGGCAGTCACTTGGCTGCAGAAGTGTAGCCTAAAGATATTTTACAGGAAAAATTAAGTTGTCAATATTTCAGCTATTCAAAACCACCATATACTGAAGCACTTACAACCAAACCTTCATCAGTCAAAAATGGCTTTTCCAAACTCAGAAGTGAAGTTTTCAATTCTCCTGAAAAATACCACAGGCATTTACTGGTGCTTGAAGTGAAGAGAAAACCCAAAATGAACTCACTGGGGTGAGAAGTTGGCTACTTGCAGAGGAAGGAATCTGAACTTTTACCTCAAAATTGCCCTTCTTTGGGGAAAGGAAAGGGTAATAACATTCAACCACCACTGACACCAGGAAAATGAATACATTATGAATACATAGAACCAGAGAATGGTTTAGAAAGGACCTTAAAAGCTTATCCAGTGCTGTGGGCAAGGACACCTTCCACTATCCCCCCTAAACCATCCAACCTGGCCTTGGGCACTGCCAGGGATCCAGGGGCAGCCACAGCTGCTCTGGGCACCCTGTGCCAGGGCCTGCCCTCCCTGCCAGGGAACAATTTTTTCCTAATATCTGATCTAAACCTGTAATTTTTCATTTCAAGGCCATTCCCTGCCTCCTGACCCTGCAGCCCTTGGCAATTGTCTCTCTCCCTGCTTCCTGTGGGCTCCTTCAGGCCCTGCAAGGCCACACTGAGCTCAGCCCAGAGCTT
Organism: Erpornis zantholeuca; assembly: GCA_013400515.1. Taxonomy (NCBI): domain Eukaryota; kingdom Metazoa; phylum Chordata; class Aves; order Passeriformes; family Timaliidae; genus Erpornis; species Erpornis zantholeuca. The sequence goes on along the minus strand of VZTN01005360.1, from coordinate 77,511 downwards.
CTCCTCTCCAGGCTCAACAATCGCAGCTCTGGCAGCCTTTCCTCCCAGCAGAGCTGCTCCATCCTCTGCTCATCCTGCTGCCTCCTCTGGGCTCTCTCCAGCAGCTCCACATCCTCCCTGTGCTGGGCCCAGGGCTGGGGCAGCTCTGCAGGTGAGGTCTCACCTGAGCAGGGCCCAGGGGCACAATCCCAATCCCTTCCTGATCTCAGCCCAGGCCATGGGGGGCTCTGGGCTGGGGCAGCTCCAGCTCTCCCAGGGCTGCTCCATCTGCTCATCCCAGCCTGGATTGATCCTGGGGGTTGCCCCAACTCAAGTGCAGCACTTTGTATTTTCCTAATCCAGAACCAACAGAGGCACTGAACATGCCAAGGATGATCCACAGCATTTTCCAGGTGATATGTTCAGTTCCCAAGCTGTGACCAGCCAGACCAGGCCCAGTGGAGCACTTACTACATCAAATCCACTTTGCTTTCTCACAGAAATGAATAATAAAGTACCTGTAGAGATAAAACTACATGAACATGCCTCAGTCCTTATCTGCTTAAATGCTGCTGCTGACACCTTGAGAACCCAAGCACTCAGAGCACCCCTCCAAATATTCAGCTGGACTGGTGCAACTTTCAAGCAGGAAACCCCAAATTACACAAGAAAAAAAATCCAGTAAAAAAATGCCACTTCATATGTTAAAGAAAACAACAGCAGCAGCAAATAATCTACAGTTAAGGCCTCCAGCAAGAGATGTCCTCACACTCTACATTGAAGAGGCCATTTACTCACACACTTCTTTTTCCTTTTTATTTGTAGTTCTCCAGCAAACATTGCCCATGACAACTTTTAAGCTACAGGAACTCTATATGGCAACAGCTCATGGCTTCAAACCCTGCTGAAGAATCTTACTAATTATTTCAACTCTTGGTATTGAAATGAGGACAAATGAAGGAATAACACAAGTATCTGTTTGTCTATGGCTCTTTTAATCATTGCTTGGACAGCTGGAAATCGGAATGCTTAAGGAGTAGGGAGAAAGGGAAAAAAAACCCCAAGCAGCACCTCCCGTTCCTTCAGGACATGAACAAAGGAGAAAGATTTTTGAATTGGGCCCAGCAGAAAAATCAGCATCTTCCAACCCTGAGATCACTCCCTGAGCCTTCTGAAAGGTTCCTGTTTAAGAGCCCCAAACAAGGGCTTGCAACGACCTCCCAAATCCTGGTTGCCAGCAGCCAGAACAGTGTCAAAACACTGTGTTAAAATCCTCCAGGAACTGGAGGTACCAAGTGGGAGAATCAGGTTGGAATGAGGCGGAGAACCTGGGCAACAGAGCACATCCTGCAGGCTGAGGAGGAAATGCAACACCTCAGGAAAACATGCACTAGAACCTGTCAGGGAACACTGGGAAGACATCCACTGCCTAACAACCATGGAAAAGGGAGGCAAAACTTCTGAAACACAGATTGAAATGGCAGAGCTGAAGCCAGAAATCACAGAATCCCAGAAGTTTTGGGTTGGAGAGACATTAAAGCCCATCTAATTCCACCCCTTGCCATGGGCAGGGACACCTTCCACTGTCCCAGGCTGCTCCAAGCCCCAATGGCCAACCTGGCCTTGGGCACTGCCAGGGATCCAGGGGCAGCCACAGCTGCTCTGGGCACCCTGTGCCAGTAGCCCAAACCAGGCTACACAGAGGACTAAGTTTTGTGTTTTGCTCACCTCCTTCGAAATTTGGAGAGTCTTCTGTGTGTCTGTCTTTGAAATTAATTTCATTGCTGACAGCTCAGGAAGCTGTTAGACCACTTCTAAGTAAAACAGGCAGAATATTAAGACACATCCAAACACACCTGCCTGAACAGGCAAACACCACACGTGGCTTCCCCCAAACCCTGGAGAGAACATTCCTAATAAATCCTGAGGGGATACAGGATGAAGGGCATGCCCACACCCTGTGTTTCAGGCTGGTTTCCCTAAAGACTAAAAAGCTTTGATTAGGCAGGCAAAACCTTTCAATTTGATATTCCAGGGGACTGCATATGGGAATTCAATGGAACCCTGGAAAACACTCTGTGGGACAGAAGAATTGATCTGCTTTGGAAAACAGCAGTTGCACAGTATCAAGCCCCAGTAATGCACAGAAATCATGTGCGAATTAAGCATTATGAAGAAAAAAAACACACAAAAAACCCCCAAAAGCCTGAAGGAGAATCATAGATGTTCCAAGCAGGATCTCACAGTTGTAAGAGAGATTTAATTTGGTTTCAACACAAAGTTCAGTGTTTGAGACCCATAACAAACAGACAAACCTCATTTTTTAAATGCTTCTCCCTAGACTGGACAGACTGAAGAGATTCATAGAGATCTAAGGGGGGGAAAAAAATGAGCCATAACATTAAAATGTAACAGCCTGGCCAAAAATATGAGTAACCAGATGCACAGTGCCAGAGGTCAGAGATCCACCAGCTCTGCTCCTGCCAGCCATTGAAAACCAGCAATAAAGGAGCCCTGCAAGGAGGCACTAAGCCAGCACCGTCCCCAGGGACAAAGAACTTCACACATTTTTTTCAGTTACCTTGCCAATAACTTCCCCACTGTATCCAACACTAACCATTAAATCTGGAAGGAATATAATGATTCTATAGCAACCAGCTGTGGAGATATTTTTCAAACAGAACAAACTGGATACAAATGCCAAGTACTTTCCCAACAAATTTAGCTATTCCTAGTGGGAGGAGAAAACTATGTTCACTGCTGTGATCCAAAACACAGAGTAAATCCAAGTTCTCTACAAAACTCGGGCATTTTAAAACAAATCTGATAACCAGGAGCTCATAAACAGACACCCAGGTGTGCACCTTTTGTTACTCTGCCAGCACATCACTCCAGCAGCCTCTCTCCTCTGGAGCAGCATTTCCATGAGATTTTTCCACACTGCTTACACTCCCACCACCAAGAGGCCAACTTCACTAGTATTTCCATGTCCCTTGGAAGAGTTTATCAGGGAATCTTCTGGGGATGTAAAGCAGTCACATAACACATCAGCTCTACAGTGGCACCTGCACATGAACCACATCAAGAAAGACCTGGAGGAGCTGGAGCATGTCCAGGGAAGGGAAGGGAGCTGGGAAGGAGCTGGAGAATTCCTGAGGGAGCTGGGAAAGGAGCTGAGCCTGGAGAAAAGGAGGCTCAGGGGGGACCTTGTGGCTCTGCACAAGTCCCTGACAGGAGGGGGCAGCCGGGGGGGGTCAGGCTGTGCTGGCAGGGAACAGGGACAGGAGGAGAGGGAACAGCCTCAGGCTGGGCCAGGGGAGGCTCAGCTTGGACACCAGGAGCAATTTGTGCATGGCAAGGGAGGGGAGGCCTTGGCAAGAGCTGCCCAGGGAGGTTTGCAGTGCCCATCCCTGGAGGGGTCCCAGGAAGGGCTGGAGGTGGCACTCAGTGCTCTGGGCTGGGGACAAGGTGGGCATGGGGCACAGCTTGGCCTGGCTGAACTTTGCCAGCCTCAGGGATCCTGGGATTCTCTGTCTCTAATTTGGGTCCTGTAAACTCTCAAAACAATGCAGTGATCTGGCTGTCCCCATGCTCAGATGAAGCCACTCCTGCTCTACGTTTCCTGATGTGCGGAACCACAGAAAGATCCAACCTCCCTCCTGCAGGCCAACAAGCACCTCAGATGAAGCATTTTTCTCAGCAAAACAAGAATGAGATGCCATGCAAACACATGTGTGTGCCTTCCCTTAGCTCAAACACAAAACAGGAAACCTCTGGGTAAAAATAAGGAAAATCAAGCCTAATATTAGGTTCATGTACATTAGCCCAAGTGCAAATCCTTGAAATGCATATTTTAGGAGTCTGCAAATCAAAAGAAAGGTGGAAACCACCTAACTAGGTAACAGCTCTGCTTCCTTCTATCACAACAAGGCTTTGTTTCTATTTAAATCTTCACAGAATAAAGTTTTTAATCTTTAATGAGAGACAAAGACAAGCTAATGCAAGATGGAATTATTGGCAGAATGTATTCACCTGGTTTCATAATCCTGTGCAGGGATAACAACAGAACTCAATGGCTAAATGTTCAAAATCACAGAATGGTTTGGGCTGAAAGGGACCTTAAAGCTCATCCACTGTCCCAGGCTGCTCCAAGCCCCAATGCCCAACCTGGCCTTGGGCACTGCCAGGGATCCAGGGGCAGCCACAGCTGCTCTGGGCACCCTATGCCAGGGCCTGCCCTCCCTGCCAGGGAACAATTCCTGCCCTAACAATTCCCCCTAAGATCCCATCTAACACTGACTTCCATCATCCTTAAAGCCATGCCCTCTGTCCTGTCACTCCATTGCCCTCCAGGGACTGAAAAGTGCCTCAGTTGAGACAGATTCCATTTCCCACCTTTGGTTAATTCTGCTCACCTGGTGTTTCCCCAGCTCTCCTCCCCACCTGCAGAGCCTGGCTCCTCGTGGGGATCTCAGCTACTTCAAAAAGGTACCAGAGAACTGGCACAGGGTGCCCAGAGCAGCTGTGGCTGCCCCTGGATCCCTGGCAGTGCCCAAGGCCAGGTTGGCCATTGGGGCTTGGAGCAGCCTGGGACAGTGGGAGGTGTCTCTGCCATGGCAGGGGTGGCACTGGGTGGGCTTTGAGGTCCCTCCCAGCCCAAACCAATCCACGGATTTCCAGAAAATCCAAGGCAGCCCCTTGTCCATGGCCAGTGCAGAACCAGACACTGCTGCTGCCACATTAAACACGTTCATCAGAGCCAAGCCAGCCTGGGAAGCTGCATCCTGGCATATCCAGGCCACCTGCAGCCTTCTGCCCCTTTATAGCCCTTTTATTTACTGCCTTTCCAAACCTCTCCAGCTAAAAGGTACCTCAGATGGAGAGGAATGGCACACATGGGTCTCTGTGGACGAGTCAAGGAACTTCTGTTTAATAAGGATTTATTTATTCCTCCCCTTTCCCTTTTTTGTCCCCTCCCTTCAGAAGCTGGGAAAGGATAGTGAAGCACAATAAACCTTCCCACAAAAGGAAATGAAGTGTCACCAGAATTTCAGTGCTCACATTTCCTGGGTCTCATTTCAGCATACAAAGCTGGACTGAGTCAGCATTTTTCATTCATAATGCCAGCAGGATTTTGAAGGGGGGGTTTTAAACACGAGGACTAAATTTCTGTCACTGGTTTGAACTGCCCAAGCAGAATGCCTCATTTTAACATAGCAGTTGAAGAGATTCAGCATGATTATATGCCCTGCACACATGCAGTCGTTGCCCTGCCCCAGCTGGACTGTGCTTTGCTTTCCCTATCAAACCCCAGGTGGTTTAATCCGGGATTGCATCAAGGTAATCCAGGGAAAGCCGGAACTTGGCATTACCATAAGAGATTCTAGAAACTCCAGGAACTGAGCCACTCCAGCAGGATAGCCTGATTTCCTTGGAGCTACAGAATAACAGTTTCCTGGTTGAAGCAAAGAGAGCAGGAAAAAAATCCAACATTATTTCTGAAGCTTCATGTGATTCCTGAGTGCAGCAACTTTATCGCCCATCAAAAGATCCTCCCTGCCTCTTATGTTCACAAAAGTCCTTAAACACCCCCAACACATAATGGGCACAAAGTTTATTATTCAGCCATCAGCAGAGTCCACCCAGCACCCAGCAACAACTGCAGCTGAACAGAGTGCAGCCTGTGAGGCTGCTGAGATTCCAGCTAACATGTCATCCCTGGAACACGCTCAACTCCGCGAGCCAAGCACCAACACGAGCCAAGGCGCTGAAAGGTCAGAGCTCCAGTTCTCTTATCCCTGCCTCCAAGCAAGTGGGGAGCCCAGCAAGGAAAAAGCAATCCTGCATAGCCCTACTCTTTTCAGTCCTGCAGCTCCCCTCCTCTCTCAGCATGGGCTCCAAAGTCTGTCACAAGAGACAAGCAGGAGCAGAGCAAAACCAGCTCAGATCCCACCAGGTTGCCTGAGAAATTCTGAATTCTCCAACTGAAACCTCAAGGGTTTGGCTGTGGTTTGATCAAGGAGCACAGCACAAACACATCAGCATCAGAAAGAGCTGCCCAGGGAGGTTTGGAGTGCCCATCCCTGGAGGGGTGCCAGGAAGGGCTGGAGGTGGCACTCAGTGCTCTGGGCTGGGGACAAGGTGGGCATGGGGCACAGCTTGGCCTGGCTGGGCTGGGAGGGCTTTGCCAGCCTCAGGGATCCTGGGATTGTGTGAAATGGTGGTGTCTAAAGGCTCAGAGATCCCACATTACATTTTGATGTACAAATACTGTATTCAAATTACAAGTGAGATTAACAGAAAACTGTTTCAGATTTCCTAAAATCAGAGAATCACAGAATGTCCTGAGTGGGAATAAACCCCTAGGGATCACCCAGTGCCAGCCCTGGCCCTGCCCAGACCCCCCAACAATCCCAGCCTGGCCATCCCTGGCAGCAGTGCCCAAAGGCTCCTGGAGCTGTGGCAGCCTCGGGGCCGTGCCCATTCCCTGGGGAGCCTGGGCAGTGCCCAGCACCCTCTGGGGGAAGAACCTTTCCCTGCTCTCCAGCCTGAGCCTGCCCTGGCCCAGCTCCAGCTGCTCCCTGGGTGCTGTCCCTGCTCACCAGAGAGACCAGGAATGAGAACCACATGTTCATGTAGCACTGGGGGTGACAGGAGAGGTACTAAAATAGCAGATTAAACTCTTTGGGTTAAATATCCCCAGTAGTTAATACAGATAAAGTGATTTTTTAAGCCACACAATAGCATTTGTCAGCAGCTCAGAGTAACATTGAGAGCACTTGACTCTAAAGGATGCAGTTTCTTCCCTCCTCACAAAGCAAAATTGTTCTGCTTGCATCATCTGCAGACAGCATGAGTTTGAAGCAATGCCCTCAGATTTAGATGCGGAGTTGAAAGAGCAGCACCAAACAATCCATGCCAGACAATCCTGCCAGACTGCAGCTGGAGAACTTCCTATTCCTGTGTCACAAGAGCTTTCCAGTTGCCCTGCAGAGCTCTGGGATTTACAGGTCATCCTTAACTTCTGACTCTGCAAAAAGGATGACCAAACAACCTAAAAATGCATGGAGTTGGTAAAGTGAAAATGCTGCACAAGCTTCAGCTCCACTCAGATGACTCTGATAACAGCTGTGATAAGGAAGCATATTCTGAGCATGGATAACACCTCAGCTTCCTGTCAGCAGGTTGGGGTCAGAGACCAGGAAGCACCAAACGGGAGGATCCATCTGGTTCAGTCCCACATCAATTAAGGATCTCCTCTTCACAAGCCTAAGATCCTCCTTTTGTCTCACCAAAGGCATCTGAAAGGAAATTCCAGAGGAATTTCCAACCCTGAGACAGACTTACTAATCCCAGTGAAGGCAGAGATTCCTGAGCACAACCAGCTGGAGCTGATCAGTACTGCCAACACTGCATCAAATGCTACACCATCCAAAAAATGAACTGCCTCTGCCTTCTTCCTCTGGCCATGTCATCATTATTTGACAACATTTCCTTGAAGCAATCTCATTTCTCAGCAGAAAATATCCACAAAAAACTAGATTTCGGTCATATTTGTTAAAATTCATGCATTACGGTAAACAGCAGGTTGCTGTTTGTTCTTTAATGAGCACATTTATATTAGTGTGGTTTGAAGCAGAATAAGAACAGAACAGCAGAACATGCAGAAGTTTCCAAGTTGGATAATGGCTGTTTCCCAACTTTGTCCTGAAACACTTCAAAAATCCACAATGTCCTGCCATGAATTTAAGTATAGATGACCTTTTGTGAAAATATATTTTAACACTTTTATGCTTTGAACTCTTCCTCTGAATAGAAATGTTACAAACCAGAATTTTAAAAAACACACAATTGTCTGTTGTAACAGACAATTAAAAGGAACAGTTAGAAAAGAATAGGGGAAAACCTCATTATATGTCTGCCTTTAAATTTAGTAGTACCCCAAACACCTCCAGTAACTTCACACCACACCACTTCATTCTAACAAAAAACTCTGCCCTCTTCTCTTTGATGTTTATTCTCTTGTTTGCAATTCAAGCCCACACTGAAGAACAGAGGTGTTAACAAGGAAGAAAATTTTTAAAGTATTTCAGATCTCTCTACAACCCAGTTCCAGTTACAAAGTTTTTCCTGGTTGGGATTGGCCTTTACAATCACCAACGGAACAAAACCCATGAACATCAAAATACAAAGGGTAAGGCAGAGAACACCTGCCAGCCTTCAGATAATGCCAAAACTCAAGAGACTATTAAAATGAAGACATAAAGATGCAGGACAAAAGAGAGGAAAGAAAGAACAGGTAAGGATGGGGATGGCTGCAGGCAGGGAGCTGGGAAAGCAACCACAGGCACAGGCAGCAGCTGCACCAAAGGTGCAGGGCAGAGAACTGCCCCTAAAAAATCAAATTACACCAAATGCCCATACAAGACAGCCGAGTATCATAGGAGCCTGTCTGTCTGCCTGAGAGCTCCAGAGAACTGAGTTCATCCAGCTGGGGCTCACATGTGACTCAAATGAAAATGTCAGGACTTTTGCTCAAGAAATTCAATGATTACATCATCCCATTTGGTACATGACCAGATTACTGGCATTTTATTACAAAACACAGCTCTCAAGTTGTCAGCTTTTATGATTGTCTGTAAGAATGAACTGTATTTCCCCAAAATACCCTGAAGAATTATGAAGTTATTAGAACTTGCACTGGGTAACTGAGCTCCTGGCTGCACCTCCTCACCAAACACACAGGAATTCCTGCAGAATCCATCCACACCTAAAGGCCAGGTGCAAAACTTACTTAAAAACCATTAAATATTGCACCTTGCAGGTCAGAGACCAGCCCATAACCTGGTGTGTGGGAATTTGAAATTGCAATATAACTGAAAAAATTTATTTTTACAGTTAGAATAAGAGGCTTTATCATCATAAAGACATGATGATTAACATAGTTCTGTGTTTAATTTGTGATTAACACAAAATTAGCTCGATTGTATCTTCAGTTTTCAGATCAGTCTTCTGAACACTTAAGATACAAGCAGTAAGTTTCCAACACACAATCATAGGTGTTAAATTGTACCACAACATAAAGAGCACCATCAAGAGAGCCCTCCCAAACTCACCCTGACCTCCGAGAGCTGAATGTGCAGCTGCCTCTCTCCAGCCTCAGCTAGCTGGGCAGCCAAGGCTGTTCAGCCTGTACAGACACAGCTGAATTCCCTGCCCAGCAGCCAAGGTTAAATCTCTCCTTCACAGTTCAGCTGGGAGGGCAAGGAACAAAAAGTCCATGTGTGCTTGGCAGGATGAGAATCAGGCAGAAAACAAGAGATGCCTCTTCTCCTTCCCCCAAGATGGGTGGGTGCTCTTTTGCAAAAACACAACCAGACATCATTTCAACATTTCTCTCATATACTGGCTCTAAGGACTCAAACACAGAGACTTAAAGGTACTGTCAGAAAGGACTGAAAGTTCTTGTTTCCCAAAGCAGCTCTGCCATGGGCACCCTCTGGGTGTCAGCAGCCCTGCAGGATCCCAGGGGGAGGTTGGAAAACCTGGACTACACACTCACAGCACATGTGATTTTAACACAGGATGGTTTGGGCTGGAAGGGACCTCAAAGCCCATCCAGTGCCACCCCTGCCATGGCAGGGACACCTCCCACTGTCCCAGGCTGCTCCCAGCCCCAATGGCCAACCTGGCCTTGGGCACTGCCAGGGATCCAGGGGCAGCCACAGCTGCTCTGGGCTCCCTGTGCCAGGGCCTGCCCTCCCTGCCAGGGAACAATTCCCACTTCCCAATCTCCCACCCAGCCCTGCCCTCTGGTAGTTTGGATTGTTTCATATTTCATTTAAATGCTGTAAATATTTACAGTTCTGTATGGAAGTACAGAAATCCATGTGCTCCAGAGGATGTTCATTTTGAGTCCTCCAGGGAGGTGCCAACCATTCCACCTGGCTCCATGGGAAGCCTCCTTCAGGAGCCACAGGTTTAAATCCAGGTGTTCTGCATATTCTGAAAGTATATTAATAACTATTTCCTAAAAACTGTGCATTTCTATGAAGCAAGTGAAACTGCACCTTGAGATGACACAAAGCTAAACCCCTGTCCAGTCATTTACAGCCAATTAATCATGCCCAGGGCTAGATCCTTCCAAGACATTGAGGGACAGAATCTCTTCCCCATGGAAATCTGAAGGACCAAAACACAAAGGAAAACCTGAACTTTTAAGACAACAGGCCTTCAGTGAAATTATTTTAATAGTGTCATTAGGGTTTGCTAATCTGCATTACTAGTAGCAATATATTCACCTGTAATATAGAATAAACCATCAGGCCCTTGATTTTCCAGGACTGCCATCCCACAAAACCTTACTCTTCTATATTCATAGGATTGAGAGATCAGCTCTCACAACTGTGAGCACACACAACCATTCAGGGAAAGGAGATTGGGAACTACTGTGGAAGGGAAACACACAGCAGAGACTGAGGTTTCAGACACTTCTGATTATTTCAGAATTCCAGACACACATTTTACCACCCAACTTGTGAAAAGCTGACTTCACAGAGAAAAAATGTCCACTTGGACACTAACACTAATTAATTCAATTACCTTAAAAACAACACATAAAAAAGTAAAATATAATATCCAATACATGAAAGTTTGGTAAGAGAAAACCAAACCAAGGATTTATTATGTCACTTAAGTTTCCTGTGTTTTGACTGATTGCAATGAAGGGAATACTGTAAAAATGCACCTTTTGCAACAAAAATAGACGAACATTTCTTCCTGGGAATGCCCAAGGATACTTCTTTTCACTCCTTCCTACTCAAAATTATTTAATTTCTATTAAATAGAAATTTTCTATTCTGGTCAAGAAGCTGATCCTCTGGAGGGGACAGACAATGCCCTGTTTGCATAGGAGAGATTAGTTTCCAATTACTATCAGTAATTAGTGCTTTCCTGCAGCTATAGCTGGAATTTCTCTATCAGGAACCTGACCATGTCTGGCCCTGCCACACACAGAGCTCAAGAGAGAGACTCATTCCAGACAGGTGGATCCATCAGACACCTCCATGTGCCCCCCAAAACCTCACAGCTTATGTTTGTTGTATGAGGAACTGGCAAATACTGTTATAAATCCTTCCATCTGCAATTAAAATGCCAACACATGCCTATAGTGACAATGCCAGCCAAAAATAATCAGTGGAATCGAGTATATTCTTTCTAAATTATACAAATTATTTCTAAATTACACTTTTAACAGAGGGTAACTCCTTGTGCCATGGATCCCACAGAGGTTTTAGCACCTCACAGCGAAGTTTTCTGTGAACAAGTCATTCATCACCAGATCTCAGCCTGGACCCCATTTCTGATTGTCCACCACCCCCATCCAATTTCATGCTTGGCAAGTAAAAACAAAACCAAGTTGCTGTGGAGGGGGCATCCCAAGTTCAGCAGCTGTGTCCAACACAACAGCAACGAGCACTCAAAGCTCCCAGCACACAACAGCAGCTGAGGCAGCCCTTGGGTTATTCCATGGTATAAAGAAACCAAAACCCCTCACATCTCTTTGGTTCCAAGCAGGTCAACTCTGAGCCACCCTCAGCGGAAATGTGCCCGCCAAAGCAATCTGCTGATGGTTCATTCTGCTCTGTTACTGCACACAGCACAGGGAAATGCTTGTGCCTGGTAACTCCTGATCCCAGAATCCCAGACTGGATTGGGCTGGGAGGGACATTAAAGCCTGTCCATTCCACTCCCTGCCATGGCAGGGACACCTCCCACTGTCCCAGGCTGCTCCAAGCCCCAATGGCCAACCTGGCCTTGGGCACTGCCAGGGATCCAGGGGCAGCCACAGCTGCTCTGGGCACCCTGTGCCAGGGGCTGCCCTCCCTCCCAGGGAAGGATTTCTTACAGAGAACTTCCACCCCGCTGATCTCCCCATTCCTCAACCTGTTGCTTGTATTTTTCTTAACTTTTTTCTCTTTATTCTTCTATTCCTCTTTTCCCTGGTGTTATTCTACTAAAAGCTAAAATTACAATCCCTGATTACAGTACAAAGACCAGAAAAGGCTGTTCAACGTCACCATTTAGAATTATTTCATTGCTAGATTCACATTCTTTCCTGAATCCAAATCTACCCTAATTGCATGATTAGAGGCATTAAGGAAAGGGCACCAAACAGCAGCAAGAGAAGGAACAGGCACTGCAGGTCACAGCTTTGAGTCCCCAATTCTTACTTCATCTAAGAACAGGACATAAAGGAAAATTATCAAGCAAACACAGCTACACTGCAAAGGATCTTATGTGGAATGAAAGACTGGGATATTCCAGAGGGAACACAGGGGCTGAAAGAATGGGAGTGTGGTTTGTGAAGCAGCAAGTGCAGGGAGCAGCCCACTCAGCTCCGGGGAAGTCTGAGCCTCAGACACTGGAGAAACTGTTCGGAAACCGTTCGTCTGCACGAAACATGACCCCTGTCAGGCTGCCAGAACCAGGGAGGGCACGGCAGAGCTTATCACGCAGGCTGGACTGGCTCAGCCTGCCGGGATTTACAGCGATGGCTGCACTGCCGGGGCTCTGAGGGAACAGAAAATGCAGCTGTTTTCTCTACCTGTAATTGGGATGTGGTCAGGACACCTGCTCAGCATCCACAGGCAGGTAGCTCCCTCCTGCAGCTGGGAATGGGGATGCAGAGACATGCAAGACTCCTCCTCCCACCCCTCAGAGCCTCAGGCAGGGCTCTGGGGGTGCAGTGGGGGAATTGCAGAAGAGAAAGGAGAATTGGTATCAATTCACTGGTATGAACTATCAGAGAATATCCTGAGTGGGAAGGGACCCCCAGGGATCACCCAGTGCCAGCCCTGGCCCTGCCCAGACCCCCCAACAATCCCAGCCTGGCCATCCCTGGCAGCAGTGCCCAAAGGCTCCTGGAGCTGTGGCAGCCTCGGGGCCGTGCCCATTCCCTGGGGAGCCTGGGCAGTGCCCAGCACCCTCTGGGGGAAGAACCTTTCCCTGCTCTCCAGCCTGAGCCTGCCCTGGCCCAGCTCCAGCTGCTCCCTCGGGTCCTAAGGAAGTTTCCTGTGTGAGAACATCACCAGGTCGTTTTCAGGAAGGGAAATTACAGGTGACTACAAGCGGTAAAAGAAAGAAGGAAAGAGTGTGTGGAGTAACATTCTCCAGAGTCATCAACACCCAAAATAAAGTTTGCCTTTCTGATTTAAGAAAATGCATCCATTTGGAGCCTGACTCCAACATATATTTAGTTAATATCCACAGCTATTGCCTTAAATATCTATTGCCATATAAGCTCTAAACAAAAAGCATTTTGGAACTGGGCAGTGGGAAGAGGTAGAGGAGGACAGAGTGTTTCTAGTTTTAAGAAGGACCACTCTATCCCTCTTGGAATGGTAGTTGGTTTACTAGTAGGAATTATTTATTAAACAATACTCGCTGATGAGCCATGGAAGTGTTTTCCCTTCATGCGGTAGAGAAAGACAGAATTCACAGCAAATACTGTTTTCTCCAAGAAAAACCCCATACTTCACCCCAAATAAAACAGCAGCTGAACCAGAACAAAAGACACCCACAGGGAATATCACCCACAAACTTGTCTGCTCATCCGAGGCAGAGGCACATACAGGGACACCACCCCATCCACGGACAAGGCTTCCTTTTCCCGACGCCCTGACAACATTCCCTCCTTCCACTGGTGCCCTTTTCCAAGCCGTAAGGGACGGCACTCCCAAGGGACGGTGTTCCTAGGGAATGGCATTCCCAGCGGAGGGCACTCCTCAGGGATGGCATTGCCAATGGACGGCTCTGCTCCTTGCCCTCGCCCCGCGGTGTGCGGGGAGCAGCGGCCGGAGGCAGCGGGACCAAGGTGATTTCAGGCTCCGAAGAAACCCCGCGGCGGTGCCGCCACACGCTACAGTAACGGGAGCAGGACAAGGCAGCCGGCCCCAGCAAGGGGCGCAGCATCACTCACCGCCCGCCCCGGCTACCGAAGGAGGCGAGGAGGAGAAACCGGGCCCCGGCACCGCGACACGCCCGGGCACCGTGAGGGGCTGTGGCGGCGCTGCCCCNNNGGGAGGAGCCCCTCGCGGCCGCCGTACTGACGCGCGGCCGCGGTCCCCGCGTAACGGGCAGGGCACTCCACCAATCAGAGACCGGATAAACGGCACAGCCCCGCCCCCTCCAGCCAATCAGGGCTCTGACAGCCCCGCTCTGACGCGCGGCCTCCGCCCACCCCCCCGCGTGATGGGCAGGGGATATCACCAATCAGAGCGCCAGGACCCGCCTCTCCGACCAATCACGGCTCTGGCAGGCTGAGGGGGTCAGCCCTCGGGGAGGGGTGAGGGGCGGCCGCGCTCCCTCCTCTCCGCCTGTGCAAGGGACCTTCATTGTGCATACGGTGTTAATTCATGAGGTAATTGCAGGTGGCGTCTCCTCCCTCTCCCGGGCGCTGTCCCAGAGGTCGCGCCGGGCGCCGCAGCCTCCCTCCTCGCCTCATGGAATGAGTGACATCCGCGCGGGCCAATCGCGCCTTAGCTTTTACCGTGAATGGCGACCAGGGAGACCAATCGCAAGCGCTCTCGCGGCCGTTTGACGTCGTGATTGGTTACGGGGCGGGGGGCGGTGCCGGAGGAGGGAGGCGGAAGTGAGGAAGCGTCATGGCAACCGCGGGCGCGTCGCGGCGTTCGGGAGTCCCGCGGAGCCCCTGAGCCCCTGAGGGTCGGCCCGGGCCCGTTGGAGCCTCTCGGTGCGGACCGGCTTCTCTCGGAGCCCTTCAGGGGCTGCCCGGGGTCGCGGGGCGGACACGCGACCGACGTGCGGGGGGTCTCGGGGCGGTCCCTCAGGGTTTAGTGCTGCAATAATGGTCGCATGATTTTCTGTCTCTACTCCGTGTTTTCGTTTTTCCTTATTAACTCACTTTTATTGGGATTTTTTTTTTTCCTTTCTAAAAGGTTCCTGTTCGTTGAGGACGACGCGGGCCGTGTCGGGAGAGGAGACCAGAAACCCAAGTGGTGATTTTTGGCGAAGTCACACGTAAGGTTCGCTGTATTCCTGGACACGAATTCCCTGTATTCCCTGTGATATAAATGATGAGGCTAATAAGCTAAGTAGCTGCCATCAGAATTTTAATAGTTCGTTGATACGGGTCGAGCAGGTGGGACATATCACACCTGTATTCCCTGTATTCCCTCTATTCCCTGTATTCC
>VZTN01005360.1:1078-45781 GCA_013400515.1 Erpornis zantholeuca | reverse complement strand
CCCGCGGGGCCCCTCTGCGGCCGCCCGCCGCCGCAACCCATTCTCCAGCCTGGACAACGCTCCGCAGCGGGCGGCGGCCGCCCCTCATCCTCCGGCAGCGGCCCCGGCGGGCGGGGATCCATCGGCAGCGCCCTTCTGGCAGGTGGGATCGACCCCCGGCAGCGGGGTCCTCAGCTCTCAACCCTCAGCCATTGCACTGAGCTCTCAAGCCTCAGTCATCGCCCTAAACCCTCAGCCATCACATTCAGCCCTCAGACATCCCCGTCACCCTCAGCCATCTCCCGAAGCCGCTTTGGAACCCGGCCCGGGGCTCCCCGCGCCTCCTCCCTGCTGGGCTCGGGCTGTTGCTGGGCGCTGGGTGCGGATCTTGTGCTCGCCCCGAGCGGGCTTCGTTTGCAGCCCGGGCTGAGATCCTTGCTGAGGATCGCTCGGGAATGGCACTGCCAGGGCCGTATTTAAAATGACCAGCCCCGTGCTTCCTTTGTGCTGTGCCTTATGCAGCTCTTTCATTCAGTTTTTAGAGTCGGGCTGTGAAGAGAAGCCCCCCAGGAGAGCGGAGCCTGCTGAAAGATCCGACATCCTCACCCTAAGCAAGGTATGAAACAGCACAGACTGCTGAAAAGATCCCAGCTCTTCTCAGGGCACACGAAAAGCTGAAACTGTTTAACTTGGTATTTGGTGGGCCATCTCTGTATAAAAGAATGTACTAAAATGTCAAAGTAACTCAAAAAAATGTCGATGTAAATGTATTCAAGGAAATTTCTTACATCGATGTTTCCTGTGCTGGTGACAGCCTTTTAAACCCAGCCTTCTGCCTGACCTCACTGCTGTTGTAGTTCCGTGGACAGAGATTGTTGTATTTAAGTTTTATTAACATGTTGAGTATAATTTTACTGTTTCTTAGTTTTATATGTAGTTGAGATGAGCATGTTCTTCACCTGATAGACCTCCTGCAATCTGTTTTTAAGCTACAGATATGGAGCACTTCATCAAGCACATAAGAAAGAGAGAATTCCTGAAAACCAGCCCTTGAAATTGAAACAGAGTTTCAATAGACATTGTCTAATGTTGTTCTAGGTACAGAAACTGAAGTTCAAACTAAATTAGAAGGATAGTAAAAGAGAGCAAACTGTCCTGGAGGTGCCCAGGGCTTTTTCAGCATGTGACCTGACAGTCACCAGGACAGGGTGAAATGAAATAACCGTTTTGGCATGGAAATTCTTGTCTTCATAAACATCAGGCTTAGGGCTTTTTTTATTTTAATCATTTATCCTTTTGTTTGTTCCTAGTTTATATTGTTGGAAGGACTTGTGAGTGAAAACCCTCTCATGTGGTTTTATAAGCAACAGAAGGGAATATTTCTATTAGAATCTGGTACTGAGTAAAATAATCAAAATAATAAAATGTGCCTTTCACACAGGTCCAGCCTGTGAACAGGTTTAATTTCTGCGAGTTAACTGATGCTATTTCTGTTGGGCCAGGACCTGCATTCACCTCTTGCTGTACCCAAAGTTCCCTCCTCGCCAAGACAGGAATTCCCTGCAGACTGGAGTATTAAAACACGGGTTCTCTTCATGTCCTCCCAACCCTTCACCTGGGCAGAACATCTGAAAGCACAGGAGGAAGCGCAGGGATTTGCTCAGCACTGCAGAGCTGCAGAAACCACCTTGCCCCAGAGCGTGCAGGTGAGAGCCGCGCGGGTGTTTTGTTTGTCTCAGCTTTGTTTGCGGCAGCTCTGCTGTCCTCCTCAAACACCCTTGGATCCCCAGGAGCCCCGGCTGTGCTCGGAGCTGCGCTGTGCCTTCCAGCAGAGCCTCGTGTACTGGCTGCACCCCTCGCTGCCCTGGCTGCCGCTGTTCCCCCGCATCGGGGCCGACAGGAGAATCGCCGGGAAGGCCTGTCCTTGGGCACAGGACGAGGCCTTGCAGCACGTGCTCATGAGTGACTGGTGAGTGCAGCCACGTTACTGATGGGCTGGGCAGATTTTCATTAATCACAGAATCACAGGATGGTTTGGTTTGGAAGGGACCTTAAAGATCGTTGCATTCCAACCCCTGCCATGGGCAGGGACACCTCCCACTGTCCCAGGCTGCTCCAAGCCCCAATGGCCAACCTGGCCTTGGGCACTGCCAGGGATCCAGGGGCAGCCACAGCTACTCTGGGCACCCTGTGCCAGGGCCTGCCCTCCCTGCCAGGGAACAATTCCCACTTCCCAATCTCCCACCCAGCCCTGCCCTCTGGCACTGGGAAGCCATTCCCTGTCTCCTGTCCCTCCACCTGTTGCCTTTCTTTAGTCTTAAAATTAAAACTAAAACATGGTTTATGGGGAAAAGGGGTTTTTACTTTGGTATTTATTTCAGGATCTTTGGGTACAGCACTTCATTCAGGTGAAATGTCTCGAAAATGCATGCACACTGTTACTCTGAAATGCACACAATTATAGACCTTGTAAAATTTGCATATTTATCAAAGATTCTCTAATGAGAGGCCTCAGTGAACCTCCTGTTTTGAGGAACCTTCCCCTTGGATGGGCTTATTTTAGTTTACAAATATATGTTTTGGAGAGGACCTTGGTGTCTGGGGCTTCCAGACTCTTTGGTTTCCTGGTTTAACAGTGCAGTGGGTCTCAGCTGAGTTATCCGACTTGGAAAGTTACAAGTGTGTAGGCTAAAAGCACTAAGAATACATAAAACTATATAAAAGAGTGTGTAAAAGGGGTATAAAAGAAAAAGCAAAAAATCCTTCTGGCATCACATCCCTTGTCCAAATTCCCTCTCCAATACATCAGCAGGAGAGAACTGCCTGCTGTGACAGCGCTGTTTGTTCCCAGGTCTGTGAGCTTCACCTCTCTGTACAACCTGCTCAGGGCCAGGCTGTGTCCCTATTTCTACGTGTGCTCGGCGCAGTTCTCGGTGCTGTTCCGCGCCGCGGGGCTGGCGGGCAGCGACGTCCCCACGGCCGCCATCGCCCCCACCACCCGCGGCCTCCGCGAGGCCATGAGGAGTGAGGGTAAGGGCAGCCGGGCCTGCGTCGCTCCTACAGGGGCTGGGACAGAACCCTTCACTGCTCCCTTTCCTCTGCCCCAGGCATAGAGTTCTCCTTACCGTTCCTCGAGGAAAGTAGAACCAGGAAACAGAAAAACTCCGAGGAGAGTTTGGAAACAGAAACGGCTGACGGCCTCGGAGGGGGCAGCAGTGTGGAGGATGCAGGGTAAGTAACAATCCTGTGCAGTGCTGGAATTCAGGGGCATCTCCAGGCTCCTGCACAGTCCATTTGGGAAACCTTCCTCAGAGGCACTGCCCTCCTGTCACTGATCCTGTGTCTCCAGTGAACCAGCTCCCAGCGATGATGATGATGATGATGGAAGTTTCTCTTGGCTTGAGGAGATGGGAGTCCAAGACAAGGTGAAGAAACCAGATACTATTTCTATCCAACTGTATCCTTCCTTTGATCTTCCAGATGTGTGGCACCAGGAAGCCCTGCAGTAGTTACAGTGCTGTGATACACATTTAAGTTCTGTGGAAGTTTTTGAGAACTGTTTTCCAAATATGAATCCTCACATTCCTACATGTTATGAAATACTGCATAATTTTTTGAGTTATCTTGCAAGTATTTCTAGGAATTGAAGCCAGGATTAAGATGCTGCTTAATATTTGAAGAGTGGATCCGGATGGTTTGGTTTTGGGATTTTTGGTCAGGTGGGGTGTGGGGAGCTCACGGCTCCAACTTTTTGGCACGTGGATGCTTTCCACTGGCCTGTGGTTTTCCCTTGACCCCCTCCCCAGCCGCAAGGAGAAGCACGAGGTGCAGGTGGATCACAGGCCCGAGTCGCTGGTGCTGGTGAGAGGCAGCAACACCTTCACGCTGCTGAACTTCCTGATCAGCTGCCGCAGCCTGGTGGCCATGGCGGGGCCGCAGGCAGGGCTGCCCCCGACGCTGCTGTCCCCCGTGGCCTTCCGGGGAGGGACCATGCAGACGCTCAAGGTGAGGGACACAGCAGCCTCTGGGAAGGGGAAGGAGGTGGTTTCCTCACCCAAGGGATCAGACCCTGACTTGGTGGCGTTTCCCTCAGGCACCACAGTGGCATTTTTGTGTCAGTATTTTGTCTGCAGCACAGCCTGTTCCTAAATCCCTACAACATATCCCTGCACTAAACTGACATCCCAGAGTTCCCTTTCCTCGCCTCCTGAGAGACAGGAGGCTGGGCAGAACTGCTCAGAGGAAAAATGGTTGTTACGATTCTCCCCAGATCTTGCGGGGTCTCAGACTGTCCCAGCCCCTTGCCCCAAGGAGCCCCTGAGCCACAGCTCACCAGCTGTTCTTGCAAGGAATGGTTGAGATTGGGAGGGACCTTAAGGATCATCCCTGTCCCACCCCCACCCTGCCATGGCAGGGACACCTCCCACTGTCCCAGGCTGCTCCAAGCCCCAGTGGCCAACCTGGCCTTGGCCACTGCCAGGGATCCAGGGGCAGCCACAGCTGCTCTGGGCACCCTGTGCCAGGGCCTGCCCTCCCTCACAGCCAAGAATTCCTTCCCTGTATCTAACCCAAATTTCTTCCCAGTAAGAATAGGATGAGCTACTTGTTCCACCAGAGAAGTTCATCCCTGTTCTTCTGCACTTCCCTGCAGCATTCCTGCAGTCCAGGGGGTTCGTTTTAGGAGTTCTTACAGTGACAGTATACCCTCATGCATTGCACAGGGAGTTGACAATATTGAGAAGTGTTTCTATTTCCAGTGGGCCTGTGGCACCGCAGTGCCAAAGCTGATGAGAATTGTTCCTTGCTGAGGTGAGTCCAGCACTACTGGCGCTGTTCTGTCCCCAGGCTCGCAGCATCAGCGGCCGTGCCCGGGTGCAGGGAGGCTTTGAGGACGTGTTCAGCCTGGAGGTGCTGGGGCCCATCCTGCCGCACACCCTGCACGCCCTGACGCTGGTGCTGGGCCCGGCGCAGCGCGGAGCCTTCCGCGCCCTGCTCAGCCCCCACGAGCCCAGCGCCGCCTTCAACAGCAGCACGGCCCCGCCCCAGGTGAGGACACAGCGCGGGCCCGCCCGGGAGGGAAGGGGAGTGTGAACCGCGCCCATCCCTTCGCATCACCCCCTGCCGCCCCTGGGGCTTGTCCTTCCTCGGCAGTGGGGCAGTGGGGAACGGGGAGCTCCCCAGCGGGATCCAGTGGTTGCTTCCACAGAACACTCACTGCATGCGTGTCCCCTTCACAGGAAGCTGTGCGCCACGATCTCCCTGCCTGCGGCCTGCATCCCAAGACTCTGGATCAGCTGAGCCAGTGTCCAACTCTGGGAAAATCGTCCATCCGCTTGCTGGAAATGAAGGACTATGCCTACACCTGGAAGGCCTAGGAATGCTGGTCCGTGGAGCAGGACACTCCCTCCCTCCCAGGCTGCAGGTGCTGAGCTCCGGGCAGGGCGGGAGGGACACCAGGGACTCGCACATCCCAGGCAGCTGCTGCACATGAACACTTCCAAGGCCTTTGAAAGGAAGGGAGGGGAAAGGCCTAGGACATCTTTTTTACTGAAGAACGTATTTTTAAAATAAAACTTGGTTTTATTGGTCTGGTTTGCCCCTGGCAGGTCAGTGTTCCCTGTGCACTCACCTTCTGTTCCAAGCATGGAATTTCTGCTCCTGCTCGGGGCAGGAACTCATAACCAGTTTGGAACTAGAACCTCCCCAGGGCAGAGAATGGGAACAGATGAGCTTTAAGGCCCCTTCCAGCCCAAACCTTCTGGGCTGCTCTGGCTGCCTGGAGTGCTTGGCAAAATCCCTTCTCCGACCAAAGCACCCTGCCACCCTCGGTAGCTGCACCTTGGTGTGTGACACCTCTTGAGTTGGAGCCATCTCTGAACTCCGCAGGGAGGGATGGAGGTCAGAGGGACCCAGCTGATCCCAGTCCCCAGAGCTGCTCAGCTGAGCTCCCACACCCACCCTGGGCTCACAGGGAGCCCTTTGTACAAACTACAGCCTGAAGGGGAGCAAGGGGAGGAATGAAATGGCTGCAGCACCTGAGCAGCAGGAAAGGGAGGTGAGGCCTTGGCAAGAGCTGCCCAGGGAGGTTTGCAGTGCCCATCCCTGGAGGGGTCCCAGGAAGGGCTGGAGGTGGCACTCAGTGCTCTGGGCTGGGGACAAGGTGGGCATGGGGCACAGCTTGGCCTGGCTGGGCTGGGAGGGCTTTGCCAGCCTCAGGGATTCCATGGATCATAGAGACAGAGGAAGGAGCTGCTGTGTGCTCCCAGCAGGAGCAGGGTCTGACCTGGTGCTCTGAGTGTTTCCTTGCAGGTAGAAGGTCACAGGTACTTTTGGGTCGTGTGCCACTTTTCCACAGCTGTTGGGTGAGCACATTCCTGCAGCAGGGAACACCAAAGCTGAGTGGGAAGTAGAACCCCCTCGTGCCTGTGCTCTCCTGCCACATTTCTGGTGTTTCTCACTGGAAATGAAGCCATGGGCAGCCTTTCCCTGCTGGTGCCCCTCGGGGTCTGGGATCACTGAGCAAACCCCTGCAAACTGAACATGGGCACGGAGCAGCCCCTGAGCCTGGGCCAGTAAAAGCTTCCTCTGCCTCCAGATCCCTTTCATCCACACCACGGGCAGTGTCCTGCCCTGGGGATCCAGCAGGGATGCAGTTCTGCTGGAATTCTTGGTGTTTAATTGTGGCTTTACAGAGCTGCTGTGCCATGCCAGCCTCAGGAGCCACTGGGCCAAACCTGCATCCAGGCCCTCCCTTAGGACACAGCTTGGAGCACTAAACACTGAGAGCATCACCTTGCTTCTGGAGGAGCTCAGGACAGCACAGTGCAAATTCAGCTGCTTTTTACTTGTCCCAACCTAATCTAGAAGCAAATTAAGAATTTATCCCCTTTGATTAGTACCAGACACCAGAAGTGAAAATCCAGCAGCAAAGGCAGCGTGGGGGACAGCAGGAGCCTGGGCTTGGGTGTGAGTGACATTTCCAATGACTGCAGCAGCCCCGGCCTCTGCTCCTGCTGGAAATGAGTTTTCATCTGAGGGAGCAATTCTAATCCAGCCCATCCCCACTGGAGCTGTTCCAGGCAATACCATGCCTGGTACTGTCACTTTGCTTGGCTATTGGGAAAGGTTCTTCCCCCAGAGGGTGCTGGGCACTGCCCAGGCTCCCCAGGGAATGGGCACGGCCCTGAGGCTGCCACAGCTCCAGGAGCCTTTGGGCACTGCTGCCAGGGATGCCCAGGCTGGGACTGTTGGGGGGTCTGGGCAGGGCCAGGGCTGGCACTGGATGGTTCCTTCCAGCTCAGGACATTCCATGATGCTGAGACCATTCCCACCCCCAGGCTGTGAGTTCTGCAGGGACTCTGACCCAACAGCTGGCAGCCATTTACAAACATTGGAATGGCAATTCCAGTGCTGCAGTCTGGAACTGTCTCATTTCAGGAATTGCCCACTGAGCTCTTTCCCACCTGCTCTGCACCAACACCTGAGCTGGAGCTGCTCTTTGTGTGAGGCCACAGCTTTGCCTGGAACCCCTGGAGCAAATCCAAGCTGCTCCCAGCTCCAGGATGCAGGGCTGTTCCTGAAGGATATGTGGCTCCAAGGAACACACAGACCTCCACCTTTAAGCCATGAAATCCAGACCCTTCCTAATAATAATTTATTAAATGGAGTCTTTATCCAGTGGGACTGGATTTCTCTGCTGCTGGGAGAGAACTCAGGTCTTTACCTTATCCATGGGAAATGGGGACACAAAAAAAGGAACAAAACAAGTACAGGGGATTGTACATTCCCAAATTTGATTGTGTCCAGCTATGAATCCAGAGCTGCCATGGAGAGCATGGACTGATGAGAATCCTCAGCAACTCCGAGGTTTGAGCTCTGCCAAGCCAGAGTGTGGTCAGGAGCTGCTGCCAGCCTCGGGGTGGAGCCAGACATCCTCCCCAGCACTCCCAGAGTGCATCTTCCCACACTTCCCGGGAATTTCACACCTCCCAAGCAGTTCACATGGTGAGGACAAGCTCCACACATTTAGTCAGAGACCAAAGGCGAGATGCCAAAGGGAAAAAAGTTTAATTCAAGACAACAACGTCCATGAAATGAAGATCAACTGAAGCATTCCCAGAGCACTTGGACAGACTCGGAGGGGCTTTTCTGTCTCCAACCCCAATTCTCTGCTGCCCAGGAGACACCAACCCTTGTCCCAGCACAGACTCCGTGTTCTGTGACCCTGACAGGATACACACAGCTCCAGGTACCAGGAACTCCACAGCTCCACAGCCCAAGGGTCCCTCATGTGAGGCCTGAGCAGCCTCACTGGGTTTGCTCCTGCCCCAGAGCCAGCTCAGGTTTACACCCCAAACACTTGTCTGGGACAGCCAAGTGCAGAAGCCCCAGGAGCCTGATCCCGACTCAGATCCGTCAGGGAGCGTGTGCTGCCCTTTGCCATCCCACGTGCACACAGATCAAAGAATAATGCTTCTTAAATAAAAAATAAAATAAAAAGCAGGAAAAGCTTTCTACATCCTCTCTGCTGTCCAACTGCCCAAACTGCATCAGGCTCCTCCAGGGCACAGGATCCTTATGGGAACATTTCATCCCAAATTTTGAGTTGTTTTGTAAAAGTTCAAAGCAACCAAAAACAAAACCTGCTCCTGCCATCCCCATGGCTGTTGAGAATCCTCACAAAGCCACTTCCCTATTGCGTGTGTTTCTTGCAGAAGGCATTCTGGCCTATTTAAATTCATGTTTCCTGGCTTGGCATCCGCTGGAATTAGGGTTTACTGACCAGGGGTGAAGATTATGAACTTGTGCTGCTTTATTGACCAAGTTGGGTACAACAATTGAAGCGTCATTCTACCCCCTCCCTCCCCCCAAATCCAGTTGTAGATCTGTTAAAGAGTTTAAAATTCACATGAACCACAAATCCGTACAATCAGCATCAGGCAGTGGATTCACTGGTTGGGAAGAGCAGCCCCAGGCCCCCTCCTGGGGACATGCAGGGGACACCCTCCTGGGGAGGCTGTGCCGGCTCTGTCCGGATCTCCGTGTCCCTCTCAGTGCCCGTGGGCTCCTCCGGCTGCCCTGGGCACGGGGGCACGAGGGGCAGAGCCCAGGAACGGCCCCGGCTGTCCCCAGGCCTGCCCGGCAGCGCCTCCGGGGCCCAGGGAATTCTGCAGCCACTACAAAACTGTATCAAAGGGTCAGCGTTCTGCTGGGAGAGGAACTGCAGGAGCTTCAGCCAAAGGTCTGGATATTTCTGATGCCTCCAGAGTCTGTCGTCCGATTTAGTCGTTTAAGAAATAATTACATCACTAATGTAAACAATATAAACATACCAAAAACTAAGTATGATTTAAATACATTTGGATGGTACAAAAGAAAAACCTGTGGGTGTCTGTACAGTTTTTACAAGGTGGGAATCGCCGATGTATTTACAACATGAGAGGGGCAAATACCATTTCTTGTGCAGAGTAAAATGCTCGGAACCAGTGTCCCAGTAAAGCCAAGCTTAGCGGTGTGAGGCACTCCTGAACATGGTGGTATTGACCATGCTTTCCTTTGGTACGAGTCCCATGGCCTGCAGCGCCGCCGTGGCCGCCGTGGCTTTCGCGTGCTTCTTGTTAAGGCTGGCAAAGGTGGGCCTGTACTCGTTGCCATTGACTCTCACCTGGCACAGGGGAACCAGGGGTTAGCGAGGGGGCACAGCTGCCCCAAGCAACTCTGGGCAGTTCCTCTTCAGGGACACACGGGCCATGGCTGGCTGTCAGCACGGCCATGTCAGGGGATCCCACCATGGTTTGGGCTGGAGGGACATCAATGCTGATCCCATCCCACCCCAGCCTTGGGGAGGGACACCTTCCCCTATCCAGAGTGCTCCAAGCCCCAATGGCCAACCTGGCCTTGGGCACTGCCAGGGATCCAGGGGCAGCCACAGCTGCTCTGGGCACCCTGTGCCAGGGCCTGCCCTCCCTGCCAGGGAACAATTCCCACTTCCCAATCTCCCATCCAGCCCTGCCCTCTGGCACTGGGAAGCCATTCCCTGCCTCCTGGCCCTCCATGCCTTGGCCCCAGTCCCTCTCCAGCTCTCCTGGAGCCCCTTCAGGCCCTGCAAGGAGCTCTGAGCTCTCCCTGGATCCTTCTCTCCTCCACACCAACACCCCCAGCTCTCCCAGCCTGGCTCCAGAGGGGCTCCAGCCCTGGGGTCAAGTCTCCCCAGTTCCCAGATTGAAGCGCTCCAGGGACCCGATCTGGCCTTTCCAGAAACAGGACTTGCACATTCCGGCACCGAGACGGCTCCGCCATCCTCAGCCAGCCCCGGGAGGTGTTTCTATCAAACAGAAACATGGAATTCATCCCTGGCACAGCAGGAGCAGCACAGGGCAGCCCAGACCCACCTTGAAGATGAAATGTTTGCGGTGATCAGGCCCACTGTCGTCCACCAGCACGAACTCGGGGGGCGTCCACCTCCTCTTGTTGCAGATCTCCATCAGCGCAGACACCGGGTGCTTCCCTGGCACACACACATTGCAGGGTTAGCACCCGAGCAGCCCCTGGGAATTGCATTATTCTAGACAAGAATCTCACCTGAAAGATCCTTCATCACCACGTAATGGCCAGACCTCTTCTGGGCCTTCTCTCCCACAGCAACAAGCCCTGCAAGCAACACAGGCACGTTGACATTCCTGATTCCCACCTGATTCCTGGGTCTCATCAGGAGAGCAGGAACAGGGAGCAGTGGGGAGACACCTGGACATGCCACCCAACTCTCAACCCTCCACCCTTTTCCCTCCATTCCACACATCCCATTCCTCCCAAGGGCTCCAGGAAGACTCTGAACAAGCCAGGAGGAGAAAACACTGTCTCCCACAAGCCAGAGAACACCTGGTTTTCCATGGAAACCTGGTTTCCCATGCCCTCTTTGGAGAAACAACAAACAAGAGAGAGAAGTGCAGAACACTGTCCTGTACTGTGCAAACAGAGTCACCCCTGCCTTCAAACACAAGGAGCTCATGAACCATTCCCATTTTCCAGCCATGTCCCTGTGTGCCCCTCCTGCCAGGAATGACACCACAGACCCAGATCCCACCAGCTCTCTGAATTTCCAGCCCAAGCTGTGGCCTCCATCCTGCCTGGAAACAAAGCAGCAGAGCACAAACAGCCCCAAAGGATGCAGGGAGCACAGGCACACCTGGACTCACTGGCAAACACCAAAACTCAACCCTGTTCTTCTGAAAATCCTACAAGACCAAGAAATAAAATGAAGAACTGCCAGAAATGCCTGAAATTCCAGTGACCATCCACGAGAGAAACTCAAGTTTCTCCCTGTGGATTTTGCCACTCTCAGACTTCAACCCTTCAATATTCCCTTGTTCCTTACCTCAAGTTTTCCTCTGTGGCTTTGGTGAATAAAGACAGGGAGATACTGCAATTGCTGCCAGTGTCTTCCTGTTCCTGCAGCTTTTTTGGGTGGCATTCAGGTTTCTTTTGCTTTACAGGAAAACCCTTCCCTCCTTACCAGATATTCATCCCAATATTCCTGCAGCTCCTAAGCAGGGACTTTCCAAGAGGCACAAAGCCATCAAAGACAATCCCTGAAGGAAAGGCTGAGGGTTTTCCCCCTGTTGTAGAATTTTAAACCCAAACCAACCATGAAATTCTCATCCTTCTCCTTAAAGCTCTCTCCCTGTGGCTGAGTCACTGACACTCCACTCCACCTCTTGTCTCTGGGACCACAACAGGGAATTTCAAACAAGCTGCAGCCTCCCCTGGCACAGTGCACATTCCTGGGACCAGGAACTGTCTTTTATTGGGGGAACAAGCTGAAAAATGTGTAATAAATTCCTTACAAAACAAACCTGGGTGGTGGGTTAATAACAGCCTTCCTGCCAAACATTCCTGACTTTTCCTTAGAACTCTACAAAGAAGTTTCTTAAAAAAAAAAAAAATCTTTTTTACCCATTTAATCACCCAAGAACATGGATGTTGGAAGAAGTGTTTGTCCTCAATATATAAACCCTGTCCAGATGCTTCTCTGGGAGCAGGAAGCCTCCTGCCCCTTGCTCCCTGTGCCACAGCCCTGGCTGGCCCAGCAGCAGAGGGAATTCTGCATCCAGGCACAGCCTGTGTGGGAATGATCAGGGAAAGCTGCACATGAGCAGAAATATTTCAAAGCCAGGAAATCCAAAGCAGAGCCCAACTGTCTCAGGGTTATCCCTGGTTGGAGATGACTCTCACAGGCCAGGAGGAATCCTTGGCAATCACTGGCACCAGCAACCTTTGGGGTTTCATTTCTTTCTTTATGTGGAAAGGTTGTAAAGAAAAACGTGGGAGAAATTTGGCCATTCCGAGCTCAATTCTGAGCAGTGACAAAAGCCAACACAAGCCCTGAAATCCCAGAATGGCATGGGTGAGAAGGGACCTTAAAACTCATCCAGTGCCAGCCCTGCCATGGCAGGGACACCTCCCACTGTCCCAGGCTGCTCCAAGCCCCAATGGCCAACCTGGCCTTGCAATAAAAATTCTGAGTATTTCCATCCTTTGGTATGAGATGGGATTGAAGGTTCCCAGTGTACAAAATATATTCAGAACAGTAGGAATGTGTCCCACGGTCAGTGTGGAGTTGTTGCTTTGTTCCATGCACAGCAGAACAATTAAATCAGAAATTCTGACTGCTGGAATTCTGCATCTCGGAGTTAAAGCTGTGAGAACATGGAGAGGTTTGAGCTGGGAAATTTCCATCAGCACTCAGCACACAAACCACAGTGGCCAAGCTGAAGGAGCAGCACCACTGCCTGGATTCACTGGATGGTTCTGCTGGATCCACTGAGATCTCCCCTGTGGCCATGGATGGGAAACCATGGAAAACAGGTGAGGTTTCCATACAAAGTGGAAGCTAAAGCTGCCTCTGGAAGCAGCCCTGAGGATGTGCAGAGATGCCTTCAGCAGGAGCAGACTGGAGATGAGCAGCAGGGAAATGAGGGACAAAAACAAAGGACCAGAATCCACAGGGAAGTCCCAAATCCCTGAGTGTGAGTCACTCACAAAGCTCAGCTTTGGGCTCTCAGCTCCATCCTCACCCCAGTGTAAAACTGACCCCACCATTCCATCTTCTATCCCACCCTGTTCCTGCTCCAGCCACTTTCTCCAACCACTGTGCCTCTTCCACAAGGACAAAGCTCTGGACAGAGCCCAGGCCTTGGCAAACCTGAGGCAAAATCCCAGAATCTGCTCATGTTCCAGTGAAGCCACCCAGAAAACACCTCCTCCTTCCAAGGGCCTCTGCCATGTCCAGGCAGCTGTGAGAGCTGAGAAGGCACAAGGCATTTTTAAGGCAGGACTCACCTTTTCGATCTGTCTTAAAATCCACCATGATGGGCTCCACGCTGCCTTCCTTGTTCTTCCCAAGCCCTTCTCCTTCTCTCCAGCCCATTTTCCTCATCAGCTGAGCTCCCATTCCTCCAGTTACAGGGGCTGCTCTTAAGAACTGATCCTATCCAGAAAAAGAGAAGTAAAACAAGGCCTAAAGTTACTACTGGGATTTTAAATAAGAAGTGGGAACTTCCAAAAAATGTTTCTAACAACTTTTCACAGACTCAATTTAAAAAAAAAAAAAAAAAAAATCCACCTGAGCTCTGTGGATTTTTAGCCCAAACCAGTGCGTGGAACCCGGAACTCACGCGGACACACGAGACACAAATCAATGTTTGGCAAAAAAGAACAACTTAGGAAAAGTCTAAGGTGATCCCAAAGTGGCAGTGACCCTTTGCAGACAGATGTGTTTAATCAAGCGACAACCATCCGGCTCTAAACACTCTGCTCTGATCCCAGAGATCTCCTCAGCTCGGGAAGTGGGAACTGATCCCCGGCACAGCTGTGCCAGGGGCACCTCCTCGTCCAACAGAACACAAGCACATTTAGTCATGACATTCACAGGCTGTTTAGGCGTATTTAAATCTAAAAAAAACCCCTCTCCCCGCCTGATTCATTACACAGCAGTTGCACATTCAAGTTCTACTCTGGAATTCCACATGGAACAAACAGGTTTTGCTTTCCCCTCTCTTTATTTTAAAGGAAAAAGGCGCTTGGCCCCCCAGTTTAGCAGCAGCAGTCGTCACATTCTTTCAAATGAGCATTAACAAAAGTTGTTAAACGGTGAAAGCTTATCAACAGAAAGTTTAAACATCTGCTTTGATGTAAAGAACTGTAAAAACTCCTTAAATGTTACGTACCTAGGCCTCGCTGGCCGCAGTGTTGTGAATAGTAGGGCTGGCACTGACCGTGGCAAGAAGGCGGCTACAAGGATTTGACCCTGAAACAAGTTTCCATATAGAGGGGTGAAAGTTCACAGGTTATTCTGTGAACTATCATCTCTCGTGCCCCCCCGCTGACCCCATAAGCAAGTCAAGCATTTCCATCACAGCAGAACCTTGCTTGCCTTCCCAGACACGAGGTTAGAGCCCGGCACGGGGCGGCCGTCGGACGCTGCGGGAGCCGGGCAGGGCTCGCTCACTGCCAGGGCACCTTCACCCCACACTCGGGGGGGTCCTGCTTCCTTTGGAGCTGCGCTTGCAAGAGCAGGAGTTTCCCAGAGTTCACAGAATGGCCCGAGCTGGAAGGGACCATCAGGAGCACGGACTCCGACTGCTGGCCCTGCACAGACAGCCCGACAGTCCCAGCCTGGGCGTCCCTGGGAGCGCTGTCCCCACGCTCCTGGAGCTCAGCACAGGCCTGGGGCTGGCACTGCCGCAGGACTGACGGATCCCTGGATTCCCAGGGCTCCCAGGTGCCCGGTGTCCACGTGCAGGTAACAAAGCCTCAGGTGTTCCTTTGGCAGACTGTGTGTTTGTCAGGGATTTCCAGCACACCACTGTGTCCAGCCCCTGCTCTGGAGGCTGGCAGCAAGTGTGACAGGAAAGCCATGCTGGAGGCTGTGCCAGGAATGCTCCCAATCTCTGCCTATGCCCAGGAAATCCCTGTCTGGATCCACTCGGATCCACGTGGCCGGAGGAGCAGAGCTCGGGCTGGCGCAGACCCAGCCCCTGGAACACAACATCCACAACCCCTCCACAGGCATCCCTCACTTCCCATTCCCTCCTCCCCTCTTTTCCAGGAACACCCTGTGAGAGAAGCACTCCCAGGACAGAGGCTGGGCTCTGGACCCAGGCTGGCTCCTGCTCCCCCCCAGCTGTTCCAGCACCACGGGGTGTGTTCAGTTCACAAAGGACACAGCACAAGCTCCTGCTGAGGTCACTGTGGGCTCACTCTGCTTTCCCAAACACCTGCACATGTCCTGACTCAGGGCTGGAGCGAGGACAGAACAGAACCAAAATATCCTGGTCCTGGTCGAGAATCCAAGCCCTAAGCTTCTACAGAGGAATTACCAGAGCCTGAACAAACTCCAGAAACTGGAAATAGAAAGTTCTAAGCTGCAAAGGGCAGTTTGTTAAAGCACCTCTTCCATGGGTAAATTCAGGATCCTGGGGGGAAACTTCAGCAGGAAATTTGTACACTCTGCTGACTCTTCAACTTGACCAACAGAACCAGGACAAAACTGACTTACAAATTTATTATTATTAATAATAATTATTATTAATAATAATAATTGAATGCCAGAATACACAAACACTTGTGCATCCACTAAAAGGCTAGAGAAAGGAATTCTGGTACCAGAGGGAAAGGAGCCAGGAGAAGCCCACGTGGACTCAGCTCACTGAAGAAGCAAAGGTCTGCAGCAAGGAAAAGGTTCTTTCATTTTGATTCTGGTTTGGACTTTTCTTTTAATAATAAAGTTAATGTAAACCTCCAATGCCACCTGTACATTGTATTTCTTTATAATCTGATGACAGAAACTTCCCTCAGCCCATGATTTAATGAGTGGGAGTAAAACTGATGCTGGGTTTGGAACACACTGGAAACCACAGAAGTAACAGAAATGTTCACAAAAGCAGGGAAGCAAGAGTCACAATTCTTCTCATTTTAGAAACCATCAAAGGCTGAGTCTCCCCAAACTCCTGAGCAGCTCTGGCCTTTTGCAGATACAAATTAAAGGGGATGGAATACAAGAACCCCCAGGTTTCTGAGCATTTGGTTACTGCTGCCAGAACTAGCTCATTATTTACAAAATCCCTGCTCTCTCACTCACTGATTTTAATTGGAGAGAGCCTGCAGGACAATTTGATACTTTTTACCTTTTATTTTGAGCTCTAAATTCCATGAAATCCCACTGCCATTCCACCAGCACACAGAGACACTACAGAGCCACGTTCTTGTGTCAGCACTTGCTTTAAAGAGAAGGTAAAACCTGATTCCTTCAGAGGGTTTAGAGCAGTTTTAATTAACCTTCGTCCTGACTCTTCATGCTGACTCTTTGGAGCAACAATTCCAGAAGCAAAGACAACAAAGCCTTGAAGGCAGGGAGAGGGTTCAGGCACAGCCCAGGGCTGGACTAAAGCTTGCTCTGAACTCCAAGTCCCAGAACAAGCATTGCTTTGGAAAAACTTGTGCCAGGCAGAATTTCCCATGAAATCCCAGCACCTCTGGGTGGGAAGGGACCCACAAGGACCATCCAAGTCCAGCTCCTGGCCCTGCAAGGACACCCCAACAATCCCAGCTCGTGCACCCCTGGGAGCAGTGTCCAAACACTCCTGGAGCTCTGATCAAGATCTGATCCCTGTGGCACCTTGCAGGAATCCTGAGGAAGGGAATTTGGGCTGGGTGCTGAACCAGAAGATGCTCTGGCCCTCTCAGCAGCAGCCACATTCCCTCCCACAGACAGGAGGAGCAATCCCTTGCTAAAGGATCCCTGCAGATGCCTCAGAAGTCCTGAGTTCCCAAGCTGCAGGTGCTGCTCTCAGCAGGGGAGAAAGGAATGGCTGCAAACAGCAGCAGTCAGGGGACTGGGGGGAGCCAGCCCAACAGAACTCACCTACCACAGAACCATGGAATCTCAGACTACTTTGGGTTGGGAGAGACCTTAAGGATCATCCCAGTGCCACCCCTGCCATGGCAGGGACACCTTCCACTGTCCCAGGCTGCACCAAGCCCCAGTGTCCAGCCTGGTCTGGGGCACTGCCAGGGTGGCTTTGGGCTCCCTGTGCCAGGGCCTCCCCACCCTCTCAGGGAGGAATTCCTTCCCAGTCTAAGGAGCACAGAGCTGTTCTGCTCTGCCAGGTGATGCTGGCTCCAAGGAAAGCTCCATGCTCTCAGCAGGAACAGTAGGTTTGGCTGAGGGCCCTGGCTGGAAGCTCAGCAGTCCTGCAAGCAGCAGCCACAAGGCTCAGCTTTGCTTCCACCCTGAGAGGAGTTTTGCTCTGCTGTGCCTGCAAGAATGGAAAGGAGGCTTGCACTTCCCAGAACTTTCTGCACCCCAGGGATCAGCACAAGTGAGTGACCCAGCAGCTCCCCAGGGCCACCCCTGAGCCCAACCCAGGCTTTGGGGAGCAAGTTCAGGCTCCAGAATTAGGCTGATAAATCCAGAACCAAGTGGTGAGTCTGGGAAAGGGGGAGTAAACAGACCTCAACAGAATTTGCTTGGAAATACAAAAAATATTTGACCAGTTGCTCTGACATTTCTTCAGCAGCACAGTGTGTTTGGAAGGAAAAAGGGAATAAAAATAGAAGCAACCTTCAGAAAGGATGAGTCACATTTGTGAACTGATTACACTGATGGTGACAAACTGAAACAGAAGCCACTGTTCAAAAGGGAAGGGTGAGATTGTTCCTACATGGTTTATATCTAACACCACATCACTCCTTCACGGACCCTGCTCAGGCCCCTGCACGTACACATCATCAATTGGTCCATGAATTAAAAACATAAACCTCATTCCTACATGGTGTCCCCATCCCAGTGCTCCACATGAACCACTGCAGTAGCTAATTCCCAGACTGAGATTCCAGGCAGAGTTTGGTTTGAGTGCATATTACCTCTCCAGAGTCACTGGGAAAGGACAAGAAAAGGTCAAATCCACGAAATGCAAAGTGAAGACAGAGCCCAGCAAGCAAATTCCCCAAGTCCCTTCCTCTTCCTGCCCTCCTGACTCAGCTCTCCTGTTCCACCTCCCTGGTGCTGTGGTGACCTCTGTCACACCCAGTGCCTGTGTTTGTTCCAGTTCCTTATTTCCTGAGACCCAAATTAAGTGGCTGCCACAGGCTCAGTTTCTGCTGGATGGCCACAGCTCCTCTCACGGCAAATTCCCAAGAGAAATGCCTTCAGCAAACAGCCTGAAGCAGAAATGTGCATTAACTCACAGACACAACCTCCCCCAAGGACCTCCACAGCCCTGCTTGCAGATAAAAATCACAGGAACACAGAATATCCCAAGTCGGAAGTGACCCACAAGGATCAAAGCCCAACTCCTGCCCCAAGTGAAAAATGCCAGGTGTTTTTTAATGTTAAGATGCAAATTTTAAGCCAAAAAGGGAGCACAAGCCTGACTCCTCAGAGCTACACTCAGTAAGTGACAATTGTTACACAACTTCAGGTGTCCAGATAACACACAACCAGTACTTTGCATTTCATGGGTGGTTTGCATTCCTGTCCCTGAGAAAGATAACATGGATTCAGAACCACATCCCTACTTCTTCCTGTGAAATCCTCCTGTAGGCACAGGCCCCAGCATTCCTGAACCCCCAGGGTGCTCCTGAGCAGCTCTGGACCCTCTGGGCTGCCACGGAGAGGGAACCTGGCAGAGCAGGAGAGCAGCTGAGGAATGCCAGAGCAGGAAGAGGACTTTGTCCTCTCCTCTCTCACCCAACTCCTCCTGTTCCCAGCAGGAGCCTCCTCTGTGCCCAGCCCCAGAGCCTGCACTGCAACCAGAGCACGTTCCCAGCTCTGGGAAGGGCAGGAGAGCTGCTGCTGGCTCATTGATGCCCAGATCCAACAAAACCTTCCAACACCACTCTGCTCCACGGAGCAGTTGTGTCCACAAGCACAGACCACGCTCCTCTCCCATTTTCTCCCCATGAAGCATTTTGTTTGGTTTGTGTTTGGTTTTTTGGCTGCTGTTTTGGTTTGTTTAGTTGGGTTGTTTTAAAGCAGATCCCTGAGGGAAGCTGGAAGACCAGGAGAACACAGCTGGCCCTTTCCACTTCCCTTCTGTGAGCAGCCCCTTCTGTCACTGCCGTCACAGGAGACCCCAGGGAGGAGGTTTGGGAAAGAGCTGCTGACAGCTGCTCCTGTTCCATGGCCTTGGGAACCCCCTCCAGGTGCTGCAGACAGGGAGAACCCTCCCCTCACAGCCCTGGGGATCTCCTTCCCAAGCCCCCCAGTGGAGAAGCTCCAAAAGCTCCTTCCTCACAGCCCATCCCTGTGCTTTGCAGTTCTAAGTTCCTCTGCCAAGGACAAGGATTGTTCCATTTTGTTTCAATCCCAGTTGTCCATAATTGTTAAAATCAGACTTTATCTTGCACATTCTGCATTAATGCTGACAAGATCCCAAAATATTCCCATCTGGCCAGTGACTCAAAGCTGTGTTTCCTGGCTCTCTGCACTGCTTGCTATGAAGTACAAAAACAAGTTAGTGAACCCTGGCAAAAATCCTTCTATTGCTAGGATATTATAATTCCAGAATTTTGTGTTCAGCTGACACCAACTTTTATGGAAAATTGCACCTCAGCCTCAAATCTGACCTCCCAGTTTGGAGGGTGTCCTAACCCAACCTCATACCGACTTGGTTGCATCACCTGCAAGACTGACCAGCTTAAATCATTATTCCTTGTGCCTGGAAGGTGGATGTTGCTTGAATTCCTCAGTTCTGCTTCCTGACAGAGCACCAGATCAGTGTCCACTGGCAAAGATGCAGCTTGAGTAACTAAATGTATAAAACACATGGATGGAGGACGCAGCACACCCCAAACCAGGCAGTGAAAACCCACAGCAAGAGGGAACTACTGTGCTATATATAAACAATATCAGGGTGATAGTGACTTATTAACTGCAGCTCCTGCTTTAATCCTCCACATCTCTGGCTCCCAGAAAACCCTGGTGATCCAGAGAGAGGCAAAGGAGAAATCAGAGAGAACCAAGGCAAACACAAGGGCAGTTTGGTTTGCTGAAGCTGATGTTGAAAACTGCTGACTGGAGCAGTAGCAGGACCAAACCTTGCCCGATGTGCCCCAGTGCCAGTGAGGCAGTGAAGGATCTGCCCCTGCCAGCACAGAGCAGCAGCCATGCCCTGTCAGTGGCAGGCTGTGCCCCGCCGGGCACCGTCACAGCCTCACTGGCACCGAGGGCTCCGAGCCAGCACAGGCAGGGACCGAGCCCTGGGCACGTGCTCTGCCACAGGGTAAGGCACTTGTTTGGCATTTTGCAATCCTCGGGTGCCCTGTGAAGTGTGAGACAGCAGTGTCTGTGTCACTTCTACCTTTCGGATCCACGCCTGGGGCCCGCTGTTGGTGAGCTCGTCCGAGGACAGGATCTGCGCTCCGGTGCTCCCCGTGAACTGCCCCGGGATGGAGTTGGACTGAGCCCAGGCGTCGATCTGCAACACCAAACACCACTGTGAGACCACCAGCAACATTTCCACATCCTCCTTCACAATCCTCTGCTGTCTCTCAGCAATTTTCACGTTATGTCATTGATATTTGGTGTTCACTGACAGATGAAAGCGGGTACTCCCAAAACCTGAGCATCTGAATGGTCACCCCGAAGCCTGAGCTTGAACTCCAGTGAGTTCATGGTTTAATCTTTCCCAAAACTCTTGAATCCACTGTTTTGGAAAGAATTATCTACATCTGTGATGCTGAACTACAATAAAACTTACAGAAAAATAAATCTGAAACTATGTTTTGGAGTGACTTGGGTGAAAACATGGAACACATGAAGAAGCTCGGGAAGTACAAAACCAAAGCAGAACTTTCAAACACAGATCCCTAACTGGGTTTCCAAACTTAAAACAGATGAGAAAAATCAGCTGCCTTGAAAGGGAAACACTGATTTCCCTCAAGTTCCCCAAAATGCTGCTGCAAGCCCCCAGCATACCTGCTCCTGTGCCCGGTTCAACATGCACATGGCCTCCAGGTCAAAGGAGTTCTCATTGAGCCTTTTCTGGGCCACTGCTCTGTCATTCATGGCTGTGGTTATGTCCACGCACTAGGAGGAAAAAGAGCATTTGTGAAAACACAGCAGAGCACAACCATGTCCAGTTGAGCTGGAAAAAGCTGCTGGAGAATCAGTGCTACCCACTGGGGTTACACAGCAAAGAGCTGCTCTGGCAAGGAAATAGGCAACATGATGAAAATCCTGGGACTACTTAAAGGCACACAAGATGGGCTTTCCTGAACAAAGACAAACCTGAATTTAAACTCTAACACCCTGGTGATTTCAAATCACCTGTACACCCAAAATATCCAATGATTAATTTTTTAAGAACTATTTGTCACAAAAAATTCAGGTGTGGAATAAACAGAGAAGCATTTTACTGTTCAATGAGATCTTCTTAACCAACAGAATTAAATGGAATGTAACTAAAACTTCACGCAGAGTTGTTCACATGTGCATTCTGCTATTAAGTCACACTAAAACTTTGTATAAAATAATTCCAGCATGCATCAGACACATTCCACAATCTTGACTTTAAGTTTAGTTTCAAATTTCCATCTTCAGTCTCAACCACGAGGGAATGGAGATGGGGAAGGGGCTGGAGCCCCAGGAGAGGCTGAGGGAGCTGGGAAAGGAGCTGAGCCTGGAGAAAAGGAGGCTCAGGGGGGACCTTGTGGCTCTGCACAAGTCCCTGACAGGAGGGGGCAGCCGGGGGGGGTCAGGCTCTGCTGGCAGGGAACAGGGACAGGAGGAGAGGGAACAGCCTCAGGCTGGGCCAGGGGAGGCTCAGCTTGGACACCAGGAGCAATTTGTGCATGGCAAGGGAGGGGAGGCCTTGGCAAGAGCTGCCCAGGGAGGTTTGCAGTGCCCATCCCTGGAGGGGTGCCAGGAAGGGCTGGAGGTGGCACTCAGTGCTCTGGGCTGGGGACAAGGTGGGCATGGGGCACAGCTTGGCCTGGCTGGGCTGGGAGGGCTTTGCCAGCCTCAGAGATTTTATAAAACCAGGCTGTGAGCTCACAGAATCCACTTTGGAAAGAATTACCTACATCTGTGCTGCTGAATGACAATAAAATATAAAAAATAAATTTGAAACGATGTTGCAGAGTGACTCAGTGAAAACATGGAATACATGAAGGAGCTCACTGCAAACCTTCACTCTGGGCAAAGCCAGAGGCAGAGAAATCCACAGCATCTGGGGCTGTAAAAATATAACAAATTCTGGCTGGTGTGCAGCTCTTTTGTAAAACCTTTGTGCCTGTTCCTCAAAGGATGTGCGTTCTATGGATCATTCTGTTTGGAAAGCAGAAAGGGAAATGGAATTGTGCAAAGGCAAATGGAATTGAGATGTGACAGAAGCTGGAAGGGCTGGGACTGCTTGAGGCACAGAAGAAACCCAATAATCAGAAGAGCAGCTGGCACATGCACATCAAGGTGATGAGTTAATTTTCATTTGCTTTGCAAAAGCCTTGCCTCTTTGGTTGTCACTACCTCAACCTCTCACACACTTTGTAGTGAACAAAACAAACACTGTTAAACCCCAACCCCCTGTCCCAGGAACCTGCTCAAGAATTTAGTAAATACTGAAAGGAAGAGACAGATAAGTACCTACAATGGCATCAGACACAGGAATTGCTTTTGGGCTCTATAAAATCTGATTTTAAGATGAGGGTTTTTTGCTGGTCTTTAGGACAAAAGGTGTCTCTGTTGGGAAGATCATTGCTGGAATATCTGGCACTGACCAAGACAGAGCTAAAATCCTCCAAGTCCCTATGGACTGACTTCAGTGCTTATTTCTTGTCACACAGAACATAAAAAAGGCACAAAAAGAATTAAAATATTACCTAACAATCCCCTCACACAGCAGCACGGATGTAAAAATGCCTGTTTAAAATGCACACTGGCTGAGTTTTTAAGTTTCTCTCACATACATAAAATAATTCTTTAATTTTCTGTTTGTGACACTGGTCCAGTAGATAAATAAAAGTTCTTCTACTCACCAAAAGTTTCAATCCAGCAATACACAAAGGCATGGAAGCAGTCCATGAAAGCACAGGGGACCACTGCCATGCTAAACAGGTGTCTTAGTGCTTTACCGGACTGGGGCCTAGCAACATTCCCTGCTGAGTTAATTCCCAACCACTTCTCCATTTTGGAGACCATCAGGGCTCTGTGTTATGTCAAGACACTCGATGGCAGCTTTGGATCTTGAAAAAAAAATAAAAATCTCTGCTTGAAGTACGAGAAGTTGTTGTTATTACTGAGGCAGGAAAACAGTTGCAAGTGAGGAGCTGTTCTCTCCCAGAGCTCTCCTGGCTGATGCCCTCTCTCACACTTGGCCCCACAAATCACCAATACCAAAGCAAGCAGGATGTGGCTGGCAATAAAAAGCAGGTGTTTTACACACTCTGGAGGTCCATGAATGCATTTACTGCACCCTTAGATCCCAACAGCATCTCTGCATGAGTCACCTGGGATAATCCAACCCTGCCACTCTGCACTTCCAAACATTTCTTCCTCAGAGGTTCTCTGCCTGCTACGGACATGCTGAGCCTTTAGATCACTCCACACCTTCCCCTCCATCTTCTACAACCACACACAACTACTGTAAGCCACCAGGTTTTATTAAAACAAGCTGTCATGTGCTAGCAGGGTTGTTTCAGACTAAACCCAAAACTAGTATGTGAATTAAAACACAGCAACAAAACCAATTGTGTGGGGTTTAATGTCAAAACCTGCAGCAGAACTGTCACAGTCTTGCAAAATCGGCAACAATGAATTCTAGGTGAAACCTCCTGAACTTCCAAGCACCCCCAGCTCTCTACTCCCCCAGCAAGGGAGCTGATCTGCCTCACACTGCTCCAAGGGAGCCATTTCCACCACAGAGTCCTCCTGAACACTGCAAGAATTAAGCAGAGAAGCACTGTGTTACCTGTCAGACTCCCTGGAGAAACACACAGCACCTCTGTACCTGCACTTCCCAAACCCCAGGGGATGGCACAGCCTGCTGGGAGCTAACGCCCCTGAAATCACCCTTAACACAAACCAAGTTAAGGTAAAGGCAAATAAAAATATTTATTTACAAAATATAAAAACAGACAACATAGTTACAGGCATTTATAAAGATACACACAACAGGAAGGAAAGGAAGTTATGTTAAATAGATTTACTCCAATGAAACTGGGAATGACATTCTGCACAAACATCTCCGTGTTTTCCTGGGGGAGGAGAGCCCAAAGTGCAGCTCCCACCTGAGCTGAGGGAACAGGGAATTGGGTGCCCAACCATCAAATTCTGAGGGATTCCATGAAAATGCTATAATAAGTTATATTCTCTGTGCTTTTGGTGCTGTAGAACACCCAGAAGAAAATTCCTTCTGTGCCTCAGGGAGGGAACTGTACCATATCAGAAAGGGCTTGAGAAACAAAATGCACCAAGTGCCAAGAGGCTTTGTCAGAAATTGATGAGAAGGCTTTGGGGTTTGGCTTTGGAAGGTGTGAGAACAAGGCTGCAGGTGCACAGAGGTAACATCAACATAAAAATATTAACATCTCTCTTAAATATTTAATTTACTTAATTACAACCCCCCCTCCCCACCCCCCAAAATGTTCTTTGGAAGAAATTTCAAGGGGAAAACCACTTGCTTTGGTTTTTTTTAGTTTATTATCCATACAATTAGATTCTCCTTTGGGAGGCCACGTGCAAGACAGCCATGGGAGAAAATGTGACTGGAAAGCTAAAAAAATCAATACATCCAGAGGAAGT
The DNA here is from genome assembly GCA_013400515.1 of Erpornis zantholeuca. Classification (NCBI taxonomy): domain Eukaryota; kingdom Metazoa; phylum Chordata; class Aves; order Passeriformes; family Timaliidae; genus Erpornis; species Erpornis zantholeuca. The sequence continues at coordinate 21,003 of VZTN01005360.1, read as the reverse complement.
GAAAGTTTTAGGAAACTATTTACAATTTTTAATGGATTACATTCCAAAGTGATGTTCTTGTTCTAAGACTGGTGGGACAATTCTAATTAATACTATGTACATTATTGTGCAAATCTCGAGGTATTATTAATTAACCTCTGCAGGAAACTGAACAAGGAAGTTTTTTTCATCTTCCAGCTACAGTTTAAATTCTGTTGAGACCAAGAAGTCACCAGGTGCCAGAAGCAGGATAGGTACAGGCTGTTTCCACCAGTGCCCACGTGGGCATCCCCAGTTTGCAGAGCTCAGCTCCTTAGCTTAGTGCAGTGCTAGGCACTACTTTTTAAGTGGCTTTTTTTGGTTTTTTCCCAGACTTCAATTGGGTACCAGACTGCCCAGGAGATGGTTTTGGTTTTCTTATATGATATGCTTTCCTTGCCTTCCTTACCTCAATGGCTGGCTTGGGGAAAACATCATCCTTGCCGTCGTCTTTGCCGTTTTTGTCCACGGGAACCCACTCTCCATACACACTGTCTGCCTCCTTCTTCCTATGCTGAGACCCAGAGGAAACAGGGAATTCCTTGGACAGGCTGACCTGGTTTTTTGGTTGGGGTGGTGGTGCTGGCTTTATGCTGGGAGTCTGAAAGAAATAAAATGGGAAGAAGTTAAGACTTGAAAACACACAACAGTCACAAGGTGGTTTTGTTTCAATCACCTGGGATTTAGTTTTTACAGAACACTTCTCCTTCCTTCTGTAGAGTAATAAGCCTTTATAATTAAGCATTTTGGCACAGCCCTAAAAACACACAAGTGACCCACAAATTGTACAATAAGAGCAGATGAAAAATCCCTTAAATCAACCTCAGCAGCCCAAAACCCTCAACCCCTCCTATCCCAACTGACCCCATCACAAGAAGAACAACCTCCACCTGCCACACAGATATTTCTTATGGAAAGCTCCAAGGTAAAAATCCTGGGCAGCACAACATTGCCTGTGATGAAAATCTCCACATGAGTGCAGAGAAAGCAGCTCTCAGCATTTGGGTTTCTAATTCTGGGCTATTTTTAGCAGCAGCCTGAGTCTCTGAGCAGATGATGTCTATGGCCTTGTTTTGCTTGCTGTTATTTATATATTAAAAACCTGCAGAAATCCCTGTCAGGTTCCCTTCCAAGAGGCAAACACAGCTGGCAGCACTGGGTAATACTGGATAAACTCCTAGGAATATGGATGGGAATGGTTTTAAGACTAGGAGAGAGAAAACAGAACTGAAAGGGTCAAAAAAATGTCCAAGAGGCAGAGCAGCCCATAACCACTACAGAACATTCCTCCTTGGAGCCTGGAGGAATTCCAAGGTTTCTTGAATTTCATTGTAGCCTTTTCTAACAATACAATATCAAATCTACATCCATTTCTACCTTACACCTTATGTAAATGTGCATTTCTGCTGATTTTGTGTGCACCACAAGCTGGACATATTTATACACAAACCCAAGACTGTTAATTCTAGTTTTGCTGAGCATATTAAAGCTTTTTTTAGTGCTTTGTATCCTGCAAATTCAGAACAAGTACAACATCCCCCCCAAATATAACTAAAAAAACCCACCCAGCACCCAAAAAACTCCAAACCCCAATAAAACTTAAACAAATTCTAATCCATGCTTCAAAGCATTTGATTCTCAAATCCATTTAAAGAAACACTCACAATTTCACTAAGAATATCAATTTAATCTTGATGGAATTGGGAGTGCTTCTTTAAACTGATAAAGAAATACTCCCAATTTCATCAAGATTATCAACCCCTGATAAAATTCTGTAGAATTATTTGAATTATTTAAAAAGAACCAGGATTTAAAACATTGAAAATGTGTAGCACTCACACTTAAATTGAAGAAAATGGGTTTGGGTTCACTCAGCTTAAAAGGATGGTTATAGAAAGGACGTTCTTCCTCCTCTTCATCAGAAACATGAGGCTTGTTCACTATCACATCATCAGTGCTCTGAGCAATCTTCTTGCATTTCTGAAAAATAAAACAGAGAGAGGTGTCAGCTCTGAGTAAACCTCAACATTCAATCCAAACTCACAGAGAACATTCCTATCCAAAAAAGTGGTTTTCTTTACTAAACCAGGAGGTGGAAAATCTTTTAGCAACAGCATTGATAGATGTACTTTGGATATTCCACAGAAATTATCCAACACCACCTTGGCTTTGCCAGGCACTCCTTGGTTACTGACTCAGTTCTCTGGTAGTGCAGGGACCTTGTCAGAAGTGATGGCTCCAGCAGATCTGAGATTCTTCTGGAATATTCTGGTGTTGGCCAGCTATGATGATGCAACAGAATTAAATGTAAAACACACAGGTGTTATGGGGATACCACAGCCAAACTGGGAGGAGCCTCCATGGGGGAAGAGAAAAGAGAGGAAGAAAAGGGTAAAAGCCAAAAAGACTTTCACGAGAGGTCAGAATTTTATGTTTGAAATGCCTTTACTGATTTCCTACCACCTGCACTGCTTCTATGGCCAGTTTTCAGTCAGAAGAACACAAACATCATCCTACAGATTCCCAGAGTTGGAAAGGGAAAGGAGGGGCAGGTTTGGAGCCTCCAGATCAACACAAACTATGCTGGATCTTGGTCAGGTTGTGTGAAAAACCACCCAGGATGTGAGCACAGGGCACCTGCACCAGCTCAGCTCTTGTCCAGTACTTCTACTGCCCCAGCCCAGGCACAACTGCAGATTATTCCTCAGCACTTGGACATTGCTTCATCTCACATTAATTCCTATAAACACAATTCCAAAAGTCTCACACTCATGATGCAATTAAAAAAAAAAGGAAAGCACTTTTCTATTCCAGATTTTCTCCATTCTGAGGGAAGTCCAAGGCCAGGCTGGACAGGGGTTGGAGCAACCTGGGACAGTCAAAGGTGTTCCTTCCAAGGCAGGGGGTGGGACAGGTTGAGCTTTGAAGTCCCTTCCAATTCAAACCTGGGATTCCATAACTAACACCCCCAGAACAAAAAATCAGGAGTGAAAGCTTTGGATTTCACTGACAGGACTGCAGGGAGAACTATTTGTACAAAATTAGAACAGAGTCAAAAGTAAAAATAAGAAAAAGCCAAAAAACTGGATTTCATGCATTCCTATGGAATTAAAAATACCAGTCTTGATGACTTGAAAAAACCTGTGTGGAGAGTAAGGGCTCAAAAGGGAGGCCAGGCTTTGGAAGGGGCTGCCCAGGGAGGTGGTGGAGTTGCCATGCTCCAAGGAAGGCTTGGAGGTGGCACTCAGTGCTCCGGGCTGGGGACAAGGTGGGCATGGGGCACAGCTTGGCCTGGCTGGGCTGGGAGGGCTTTGCCAACCTCAGGGATCCTGGCATTCTGAACACAAGGCAGCTCCCAGTGACACGAGCAGGCAGTGACAACCTCCCACTGTGTGGTTACTGTCAGCTCTGATGCTGCTGCCCTCCCTCACCTCAGTGAGCTCCTTCAGGGTGTCCCTCGAGGACTTCTGGTTGGCTTTGTCATCCTTCTTCTGGGACAGCAGAGGCATCAGGCTCGGGGGTAAGGGCACGCCAGACTTCGCACACATGGCGGCTGCGTTGGCTTTGGCGATTTCAAGTAGCTGGGCCTTGTCTAAAAAGGTTTATTTTTATAAAGAAAAGTTATTATTTTTATAGATTCTTGTTTTAATAATAAAGAAGCATTTGTGGCAAACTAAACAAAATTCTACCCCCACTGCACAATTTTTGTGTTCTGTGAAAATAACTAAAATTGCACTGAGGTGCTCCAGACTTTAAGCCTGGTCTGTGCAGAAGGCAAGTGAAACTGCAAATGTAACCCAAAGCACAGCAGGCCCAATTACAGCACCCAACATCCTGCAACACCTCAAGTTCTGATGTCTCTTACTTCACTGATCCATTCCAGTTTTGGCAATACTGAGTCCTTCCTACACAGCACAGAGTCCAGAGCTTCCTCACTATCTATCTCTGAAAAGCTCTCAAACCTCTGGAGGAAGTCTCATCTCCCCAGATGCCACCCCAAAAGCTACTGACAACTACCGAACAGAAAAATAAGCCTTGAGTAAAATGCGCTCTTGCTTCAAACACAATTCAATGCAAAACTGTTAATAAAACAGTATTTTGTTTTAATAAGGAGAAAAGGACAGCCCTAACATAGGAAATGAAAATAAATTAGGGCCTTCTGCCAGTTTGCAAATAACTTCCTAACTGGAAGGCTTCCATGGTAACTCTGAGGCAGGACTGGAAGGTTCAGAACCTCAAGTCCACCACAGGTTTCCTCATACACTGTACAAGAGCTCAGCTCCCAGTTCAAACCTTCTTTCCCCCTACCTAACTCACTACCCAAGGAAACAACACAGCCTCTCCTCCTCCAAGCACAGAGAAAAGATACAGCTCATAAGATTTTATTTCATTTTCCCATCTGCTGGGTTTGGGACTCTTTTCAGAAACAAGTCTCTCTTTCCTTTAAGTTCTTACCATGGGACAGAGGCAAGACAGCACTGGGAACAGCTGCCAACAGGGCCTGTGACTCTCCAACTGGCACCTAAATGGCCTTTGTTCTCAGGAGAAGTAGAAATTCTAAATTTTCTTACATACAGGCACTTGGCCTTTACTATTACCATGTAGAGTGTTCCTCAAGACTGCAACATGCTACTTCTGTGCCAGCTCTAGAACCAAGGCAAAAACTGAGCCAAAAAGCTCTGAAAAGGCTTTCATTCAAATGCTCAGCACTGATTCCACCCCAACATAAAAGCTCCTAGTGGAAGTCACTGCCTAAAACTAATTGACAGAGTGCCTTCCAAGGAATTCCTTATGAATGCTGCAGAGCTAAAACCAGACTATACAAACCCACCCACGACCACCTCACCAGGGAACTACTGAAAATAAAGCAGTCACTTACCCAGGTCTGTAAGACGTTTGGGTGATCTGCTGGAGAACTCGGAGGACCTGGACCTGCGCCGGTCGGGGGATCTGCTGTAGCGCCTTCTCCCCGAAGACCGCGAGCGCCGCAGTCGGATCGGGGACCTGCTGGAGCTCCGTCTCCTTCCCCTGGACCGCGACCGCCTCTGGCGAAGAGGGGTCCGACTCCTGCTCCGCAATCGGAGCGATATCCTACGGTCTCTCGAGTCGGATCTTCTCCTTCTCCTGTCAGTAGACCTCGATCTGTTTCTCTGAGACCTCTTGCGCCTGTCTCTCGACAAGGAACGCCGCCTTCGTGATGCTGACCGTGACCTGCTCCTCCTCCTGTGCCTGGAACGTGACAAGGAGCTGGACCGAGATCTTGACGCCCTCCTCCGCGTCGCTGACCTGGAGCGGTTCCGCCTGGAGCGCGAGTCTGTGTCGTATCTCTTGGATCTGCGCTGGGAGGACCTGGAGCGTCGGCTTCTGGACCTGCGTGAGGACTCCTTGTCTGCTGTTTTCTCCACAGACTTGGACTGACTCCTCTGGCGAGCTGCGGACCTGGAGCGTCTCCGCCTGGACCTCCGTGAGGACTCCTTGTCTGCTGTTTTCTCTACAGATGTTGACTGGCTCCTCTGGTGAGCCGTGGACCTGGAGCGTCTCCGTCTGTACCTCCGCACGGACTCTTTGTCTGCTGTTTTTTCTACAGACACAGACCTGCTCTTTTGGCGAGCAGGAGACTTTGAGTGTCTGCTTACAGATCTCTGTGGAGACTCTTTGTCAGATGCTTTATCGACAGATTTGGATCTGGATTTTTCACGTTCAGAAGACTCAGAACGTCTACTTTCAGGGACAAAGGAAGAGTCCTGTTCCTCTGACTGTTCAAGAGGCATGGAATCCTGCTTTTCTTCATCTGCCAAAGAGGGCTCTGCATCTTCTCCCTCCTCTTCGCCACTTGAAGATTCTGATTCATGCTCATCTGATGATGTGGACTCTCTTTGTTCAGCTGTCAAGGAGGGCTCTGCATCCTCTCCTTCTTCTTCACCAGTAGTAGACCTCGATTCAGCCCCATCAGGGGATGCAGAACGTCTGTGTTCAGCTGTCAGAGGTTCCACATCCTCAGCTTCTTCACCAGCAGTAGACCTTGATTCTTGCTCATCTGACGAAGTGGAATCTCTTTGTTCAGCTGCTGAGGAGGGTTCCACATCCTCTGCATCTTCACCAGCAGTAGACCTTGACTCGTGTTCATCTGAAGATGTGGAGTGTCTGCGCTCAGCTGTCAAAGAGAGCTCCTGGTCCTCTGCTTCCTCACCAACAGTTGACCTTGACTCACGTCCATCAGGAGACACAGAGCGACGTTCAGCTGTCAAATCCTCTGCTTCTTCATCAGCTGTAGACCTTGACTCACGGTCATCAGAAGATGTGGAGTGTCTACGTTCACCTGTCAAGGAGGGCTCCCCATCTTCTACATCTTCCCCAGCAGCAGACCTTGATTCACGGTCATCAGAGGATATGGAGTCTCTTCTTCCAGCAGAGCCTTCTGCATCCTCTGCCTCTTCTCCAGCAGTTGACCTTGACTCATGCTCATCAGAGGACTCAGAGCATCTACGTTCTGTTGTCAAAGGCTGCTCCAGATCCTCTGCTTCTTCACCAATGCTAGATCTTGACTCGTGCTCATCAGGGGAAGTGGAACGCCTCTCCAGATCATCCATTTCTTCATCTACAGTAGATTTCTGGTCATGACCCTCAGGGGACACAGATCGTCTATGTTCAGAAGTCACAGAGGACTCCAGACCCTCTTCCTCCATGGGAGACTTCAGCTCCTGACCTTCCTGATAGGAAGATGTGGAATATCTACGCTCAGATCTCAAAGAGGGCTCCAGATCTCCCGTTTCTTCACCAGGGCCCGACCTCACACTGTAGTTATCAGGAGACACTGGGCGCCCATCTTCAGGCATTAAAGAAGGCATTGCATGATCCATTCTTTCAACAGGGATGGATTTCAAGTCATCGTCATCAGGGGACATGGAGGCTCTATCGTTCAGTGTCAAAGGTTCAACACCGTCTACTTTTTCAACAGGGATGTATCTTGACTCCTGCCCATCAGGAGATGCTCCATGTTCCCTTTCAGGTGTTGAAGAATGATCCTGCTCATCTCCTTTCTGAAGAGAGGTGAAGCTCACCTCCTGGCTCTCGAAAAAGAGATGGTCACGTTCAGCTGTCAAAGCAGAATCCACACCCTCTCTTTTCTCAGCATGTGCCAACCTTGACTCGTACTCTTCGGGTGACAGAGCATGATCAGATGTCAGAGAAGGTTCCTTGGCTATTACTCTTTCAGCAGGGCTGGACTCCTGAGCTTCAGGGGTCATGGGACATTCACCTTCAGACAAGGACAACTCCTGCACCTCTGTTTTTTCAGCAACAGCAGACTGCAACTCCTGGCTATCAGTGGATACTGAACTTTCACTTTCAGAGGCTTCAGAAGGTTCCTCCAATTCTTCTTTTTCAACAGGACTGGATCTCAAGTGACGCCTTTCAGGGGATGCATCATATTCGTTTTCAGACAGCAAAGAACACTCCTGCACCTCTGGTTTTTCAGTGTAAGCAGAGAGCAGCTCCTGCCCCTCAGGAGATGCAGCATACTGGTTGTCTGGGACCAGCACTGGCTCCTGCACTGCTGTGCTTTCAGCAAGGCCAGGCTGCAGTATTTGGCCTTGATGGAAGATGGAATATTCACTGCCAGGTATCAGAGAAGGCTCCTGCACCTCCTTCTCAGCAGGGCTGGCCGTCACCTCCTGGGCCTCTGGAGACTCACCATACTCATTTTCAGGCAGCAGAGAACACTCCTGCACTTCTGGTTTTTGAGCCAAGTAAGATGGCAATCTGTGATCTTGAGAAGACACAGCATTGTCAGGAACCACAGCCTCCTCCTGCATCTCCGCCTTCTCAGGAGAGCTGGCCCTCAACTCCTGGCCCACCCAGGACACAGCATATTCATTTTCAGACACCACACCAAGCTGTTGCACCTGTGTCTTTTCAGCAGAGGGTGATCGCAGGTCCCGGCTGTCAATGGACTCCAGACTTCTTTCTTCAGGCATCTGATAAAGCTTCCGCAGCTCTGCTTTTTCAGCAGGGGTTGATGTCAACTCTGGGCCGTCAAGCCCTATCGTGTACTCATTTTCAGACACTTGAGAAGGCTCCTCAGCTCTTTCAAAAGGGGTGGATGCCAACTCATGGCCATCAGAGGCAACGGAACACCTGCTTTCCAGTATCAGAGAGGGCTCGTGCACATGTGTTTCTTCACTGTAGGCAGATCTCAGCTTGTAGCCATCAGGGGATGCAAGGTGTTTCACTTCAGACGAATTCAGCGCCTCCACCTTCTCCACAGGGATGGGTCTCGGTTCGTGACTGTCAGGCACCAGCAGAATCCCACCCTCCGATGTCAGAGCAGTCACTGGGGGCTGGAGTTTTTCAGGTGTGCCCACTGATTCACAACCATCGGCAGACACGGGGAACCCACCTTCCAGTGAGAGAGAAGGCTTCTGGATCTCCACTTTTTCAACTGCAGCAGATGTCAATTTATAGCCTTCGGGAAAGATGGAATGCCGGAGCTCAGATGCCACTGACAGTTCTGCACTCTCTGTTTGCTCAAAGGAATTGTACTTTGTTTTGTGGCCATCGTGGCATATGGGAATCCCACTTTTAGACATCACCAAAGATCCTGCACCATCTATTTTTCCAGTTAGGTATCTCGACTCGTGCATTTCTGACGACCTGGAGCAGTCAACCTCAAGGACTTGTGGAAGTGTTGGACCGTCTAAACCTTTGTCAACAGATGATCTGGACTCGTGAACTTCAAAAGAAGACACTGAAACGACGTTGGCAGACACCTCAACAGAACCACACACAGATGTGAGGGAAACATCTGGTGCTTTGACTTTTTCAACAGATAAAAACCTTTGTTCATTTCCATGCGGTGACTTCAAGGACTCGCCTACAGACAATGGAAGCTCCTCCACTGGTACAGCAAAGCTGGATAGAGATCCACGTCCATCAGGAGACATGAAGTGCCCACTGTCGGAAGCCGGAGAAGGCTCCTGCATCTGGCCCGACTCACAGCCATCAGGGATCACAGGGCGGATCATTTCAGGTGGCAGGAAAGGCCTCTGAGCTTCCACTGCTCCAGGGCTGTCAGCCAGCTGGGAAGACTCATGTTCAGGTACTTGCAGAACCTGTGAAAGCTCTGTGTGTTCACCAGGGATCTGCCGTGATCCGTGACTATCAGACAAGTTGGAGAGCCCACCTTCGGACAGGAGAGAAGACGACTGAACTTGCATGTCTCTTTTAAGTGCTGGAGGAAGCTCTGGACCTTCTACTTCTCTGAGAGGTGCAGTTCGGGACTCATCTTCACGGGATGCAGAGGGATGAAATTCTGCTACGGAAGAAGTTTCTAGATCTCCCCTTTTTTCAACAGATAAGGATCTTGACTTGGATGTGGAATATGGAAGTTCAGGTAGCAGTGAAGACTCCGGAGCTACAGCTTTTTCAGTTGATTCATTTTCAGATGTCATAGACAGCTCTGAATCCTGTGGTTTTTCCACAGAGGTGGATCTCAAATCCTGGTCATCTGGGCTTTTGGAGGTATCAAATTCAGATGTGGCAGAATGCTGCGGATCCGCTGTTTTTTCAACAGATGAGCTCTCCTCAAGGCTCTCAGAAGTTTTGGAAAATCCACCTCCAAATGATGGTGGCAGCACTGGGCCGTTTACTCCATCATCAGACAAAGCTACTGATGTGGGACCATTAGAAGATTTACCTTCACTTCCAGAAGATTGAGGAACATCTTTATCAAGACCTTTGGCTGACTCCTGAAGTTCAGAAGACTCCACATGCTCACTACTGGACTTTGCTGAGGATAACTTATCTTTTTTTTCTACAGATTTGGACCTTGACTTAACACTGTCAGAGGACTTGGAACGTTTCCGTTTGGATTTTTTTGAGGACTCCTTGCGCTTTTTTTCAACAGACCTAGACCTAGACTTGTAGCGTTCAGAAGATTTTGAGCGTCGACGCTTGGATTTTCGTGAGGATTCCTTCTTTTTTTCCACTGATTTGGACCTAGACTTGTAACGGTCAGAGGACTTGGAGCGCTGACGTTTAGACTTCCGTGATGATTGCTTTCGATCTCTTTTTTCTACTGACCTGGATCGAGACTTGTAGCGATCTGACGACTTTGAGCGCTGGCGTTTGGACCTCCGTACGGATGCCTTCCGACCTCTTTTCTCAACAGATCTCGACCTGGATTTTGACCGATCAGAGGAACCAGATCGATGTCTGAACCTCCAGGAGTACTCTTTGCCTCCTCCCTTTTCTGAAGACCTGGATCTAGATTTTGAGCGGTCAGAGGACCTGGAATGTCTGCGGCGGGATCGCCAGGAGGACAACCTCTTTTCCACTGACCGTGACTTAGACCTGTAGCGGTCAGAAGACCTGGTACGCCTGCGCCCGGACCTCCGGGAGGACAATCGCTTTTCCACTGACCTGGACTTGGATCTGTACCGGTCAGAAGACCTGGTACGCCTGCGCCCGGACCTCCGGGAGGACAATCGCTTTTCCACTGACCTGGACTTGGATCTGTACCGGTCAGAAGACCTGGTACGCCTGCGCCCGGACCTTCGGGAGGACAGTCGCTTTTCCACTGACCGTGACTTAGACCTGTAGCGGTCAGAAGACCTGGAACGTCTGCGCCCGGACCTTCTGGAGGACAGTCGCTTCTCCGCTGACCTGGACTTGGATCTGTAGCGGTCAGACGACCTGGATCGTCTGCGTCTGGATCTTCGGGAGGACAGTCGCTTCTCCACTGACCTGGATTTAGACCTGTAGTGGTCAGACGACCTGGAACGCCTCCGTCTGGACAATCTCTTTTCTGCAGATCTGGATTTAGACCTGTAACGGTCAGACGACCTGGAACGTCTGCGCCTGGACCGCCGAGAAGACACTCTTCTCTCTCTCTTCTCCACAGATCGGGACCTAGATTTGGAATGCTTTTTTCTGGAAACTGAATAGTTTCTGCTCCTAGAACGTGCCCTTTTAGAGGTCAAACGCCTGGAAGTAGAACGTGACCTTGATTTTTTCTTCCGCTTCCTAGACCTGGACTGTGACTTGGAACGGCTCCTTTTCTGTTTTTTTGAATCATGTTTTTTCTCACTAGTTCTATGACTACTTTTTTCAATAACATTCTCAAGCCTCATGAGAGTTTCCTTCATTCGTGCCGCCACATCAGGTTGCACATCGGATGTTTCTGAGTCTCTTTTCTCCGAGTCCTCTTCCGGAGTTGCTTCTTTGACATCCTCAGCCTCCGGAGTGTCTTCCAACTGGCCTTCCTCTATAAGTTCTGGACCTGCTTCTGCATCAGTGTCAGGTACTGGAGCTGCTTCCAAATCTTTTGTCTCTGCCTCCAACCCTACAGCTGCTTCTGCATCTTTCACCTCTACATCAGTATGAGGAGCTGTTTCCAAATCTTGTGTTTCTGCTACAGGAGTCCCTGCTGAATCTTTTTCCCCTGCTGCATGTGAAGAACTAAAAACTGTTTCTGCTGCTATAGACCCAGATATTTGAGTCTGCTCCACATCTTCCTTCTCAATGAGCATATCCTCCACTTGTTGACCCTGCACTCCTTCTACATATTGTACCTCAGCTGGCACTTCATGCTCCAGTGTTGTTTCCAGGCCTTTCACATCCCCTGGTTTTGATACTGCTTCCAAAGATTTTATTTCAGAAGCACCCAAAGTTTCTGGAGCGTCTTCTGAACTCTTCCATTCTGCAGCAGGTTTTGCTTCTAGAACTACTTGAAGCTCTTCTTGCTTCTCAGCATGCAAGTATCCTGGAACAGCTGCTGAAGCATCACTCATGGGTACCTCAAGCTCTTTACCTGTTCCAGAACCTTTTGCTTCTACTGTTGCAGACTCTTCCATGCTCTCCAACCACCTCACTCCTCCAGCTTCTGATGCTGGCTCCAGGTATTTCGCTTTCTCCATTTCTGAGGGCTCATTTCTTTGTGTGCTGATCCTCCCTGCTGCAATTTCATGTTCTGCAGCAGATCCCTGAGTTTGCACATCTGTCAATTCTGTCAGTACTCCTGATGCCATACTGTTTTCTTCCACTCTGGGCAAAGACTCCAATCCTGCTGGTGAATGACCTATTATTTGTTCCTGAACAGATTTTGAACTGGTTTCTGAAGTTTGCACATGTTCTAGGATTGCTTCTCTGCTCCTCGTCTCTGCTTCTGGAGCGTGTTCCGAATCTTTTCTCTCCCTCAACACCTCAGTTTGTGAGGTTCTTGTGTGTGTCATGACCTGCGACTGTGAAATGATGGAACTCTCTGTTTGACTTGCACAGAGAGGTTCTCTCTCTGCTGTGGTTTGCCACGGCATCGCCCCTGCTGATGCCTCAGCCTCTCGAACTGGTTCCACACTTTGGTGGGCAACCACAGGTTCAGGAGTCCTTTCTAAGGCAAGAAGTCCTGGACTTGCAACAGTCCCACAATGCACAGCTTCTTCTGCAGCTTTCACACCTTCCACTTGTACAGACATTGAAGCTGTTGTAAAAGTTTTTGCTTCCACCACAGCCACCGGTCTCAGGACTCCTCCTGCACCTTGTGTGTTTTCCTTCTGCAAAGACAGGGCAGATGCCAAACTTCTCATGTGTGATTCACCCTCAGGTCTCGATTCTCTCAGCAATGAAGTACCTTCTAAATCTTTTGCTTGTGGACTTCTAAAACCCTCTGCCATCTGGACTTCTGGAGCTGTTTGGGGAACGAAAGTCTGTACAACTGCTGTGGGTTCTGAAGTAGTTCTTAATGCTTTTGCCTCTGCAACCACATTCACACCTGTCAATCCCGCTGGAAGTGCAGATCCCTGGGTTCTGTCCACACTCCTCATTTCCGTCAAGACTCCATGTTGTAGGAACACTCCTGATGCACCCAGGGCTGTTGCAGGACCTGTGGTACCTTCCACATTTCTGCCTTGTAGACTTTCATGAGCTGCTCTCACATCTTTTGCTACAACACCCACAGGTTCCACGGCTGTTTCCAAAGCTTCCACATTTCCCATAGCTGGTTCCACATCCTTCATTTCTGTAACAGCTCCTGGTCCTGGGGGTGTTTTGGCACTTTTTATTTCCATGTGGGTCACAGGGGTGGCTGCAGATATTGTCAAAGGATGTTGCAAAGGTACACCTGTTTTCAGGACACCTGAACCCTCCACCGGGCTTCCCTGCGTCATGCTGAAACTCCCAGATGTAACTGAGGGCTGCAGGGCTGGCTCTAAAGTTCTGCTCACACCCCCCAATTCCAAAGATCTCTCCACATTTGTCACATTTCCCACATGCAGAGATTTTTCAGTTGTTTCCGGAATTTTCACTTCTTGCCCAGCCACAGCCACATGAGCTACAGTCACGGCACTTGGATGTGCCCAGTTTGCAGATGCAGGAATTGTTGTCACACCACCTGCCAAGGACACGGATTCTGGAGCTGTTTCCAACCCCTGTCCTCCCCTCTGAGACACAGACTGCAGAGATGCTTCTGAATAAGTCAACACCTCCATGGTCTCAGGCTCGAGAGCTGCATCCAAAGCTTTTACTTCCCCAGTTTCTTGAGATTTCAGAGTAAGTTCTGAACCTCTTAGTGCTTCTGCTGAATCTTTCTGAATCTCCGATTGACTGACAATTCCAGATGGGATGCTGGACCAAGTATAATTTCCAGTATCGACAACACTGGCACTAACAGCTACAGGATAAATATTTTCATGGGTCTGTTGAATTTGTTCTTCGCTAGTGCAAATTCTAGTTTGAGCTATACTAGTATTTTCTGGGATATTAGACTGGATGCTTTCTAAATTAAATGGAGGATTTGTTGCACACAAAGTCCCCTCCCCACTTCCAAGATTTTCTGCAGATTGCTGCGAATCAGTCACTGAGTGAGAAACAAGTCCTAAAGCTTGATTATCAAGCCCCTCGGTTGGTTTTGAGCACAGTTCTGGCTGCACATGGCCAGCCAGGTTTGCATCTGCAAACACTCCATGCTGTACATTCAGTTGGGAGCTGGACTGCTCTGGCATCAAGTGAGGAGCTGGCTGCACATCTGCAGGTTCTCCGGGACGTGCACTCAACTTGGCTTCCTTTGGTTGCTTTTTATGCTTTTTCTCTTTCTTCCTTTTCTTCTTCTTTTTCTTCTTCTTCTTGCTTTTGTGCTTCTTGTTTTTCTTTGCTTTTTTCCTAGGAATTTCATCTTCACCAGTAGAGCTCCTTTTTGTAGACTGAGTACTATTTTTCACAGTATTTTTGTCTACATCTAGAAAAAATGACATTTACCTTGTAAAAATTTGTAAAACTGTATTTTAAAAAATCTTTCAGAGTAGTTGTGAAGTACCTGGACAGAGGTATAAAACAACTAAACTTGCACACCATGCCTGATTCACTAAGCTACCACACACAAACAGCACACACTCTCTTTCCAGCTCTTTTTGCTTCCTCTCGAGAGTCACTTTAACTAATTAAACTACATTTCCTTCAAAAAAATTACCAAATCTTGTTGGTCAGAATAGAAGTCCAGTGGGAACAGGGCTCTTTCCAAGTACTATCAAAGTCATGAAAAGGTTTAGGTTGGAAGGGACCTTAAAGCTCATCCAGTGCCACCCCTGCCATGGCAGGGACACCTTCCACTGTCCCAGGCTGCTCCAAGCCCCAATGGCCAACCTGGCCTTGGGCACTGCCAGGGATCCAGGGGCAGCCACAGCTGCTCTGGGCACCCTGTGCCAGGGCCGCCCCATCCTCATAGGGAAGAATCTCCTAATATCTGATCTAACCCTGCCCTCTGACAGTGAGAAGCCAGGCCCTTTAAGAAGGGAAGAGAGGACAATTCTGGGAATTACCACCCTGTCAACCTCACCTCCGTGCTGGGAAGATCATAGAACAGATCCTCCTAGAAGCTCTGCTAAGGCACATGGAGAACAAAGACATAATTTGAGACAACCAGCATGGCTTCACAAAGGGAAAATCCTGTCTGACCTGTGGTGGATTGACTACATCAGTGGTAAGGGAAGAGCTACAGATGGCATTTATCTGGACTTCTGTAAAGTATTTGACACAGTGCCTCCACAACATCCTTCTCTTCAAACTGGAGCAAAGAATTTCACAGCTGCGCTGTTAGGTGCATAGGCAGTTGTTTGGATGGTCACATCCAGAGGGTAATGGTCAAAAGCTCAGAGTCCTGATGGACATCAGTAACCAGAGGTGTCCCTCAGGAGTCTGTATTAGGACCAGTGTTACTTAATGAACCTGTGTTACTTAATACCTTCATTAATGACAGAAGGATCAAGTGCACCCTCAGCAGGTTTGCAGGTAACACCAAGCTGAGGGTGCAGGTGACACCTCTGAAGGATGGGACCATCCCAAGGGATCCAGACAAGCTCAAGAAGTGTCCCATGGGAATCTCATGAGGTTTAACACAGCCAAGTGCTGCACTTGAGTTGGGGCCACCCCCAGGATCAATCCAGGCTGGGATGAGCAGATGGAGCAGCCCTGGGAGAGCTGGAGCTGCCCCAGCCCAGAGCCCCCCATGGCCTGGGCTGAGCCCCAGTGTGGGGATCAGGAAAGGGATTGGGATTGTGCCCCTGGGCCCTGCTCAGGTGAGATCCCACCTGCAGAGCTGCCCCAGCCCTGGGCCCAGCACAGGGAGGATGTGGAGCTGCTGGAGAGAGCCCAGAGGAAACACCAGGATGAACAGAGGATGGAGCAGCTCTGCTGGGAGGAAAGGCTGCCAGAGCTGCGATTGTTGAGCCTGGAAAAGAGAAGCTTCAGGGTGACCTCACTGTGGCCTTGTAGTGCCTGAAAGCACTGACAAGAAACATGGAGAGAGACAATTTCCAAGGGATGGAGGGACAGGACAAAGGGGAACCATAGAATGGTTTGGGCTGGAAGGGGTGCTTGTAGATAAATGATCTCATTCCAACCCCCCTAACATGACGACCAGAGACACCTTCCACTATCCCAGGTTGCTCCAAGCCCTGTCAAGCCTGGCCTTGAACACTTCCAGAGGTGGGACAGCTGAGCCCCAGGGCTGGAGGCAACTCTGCAGGTGGGGGTCTCACCTGAGCAGGGCAGACAGGTTGGATGTCCCTCCACCCACACTCAGGGAGCAACACATTCTAACAGGAGGCTAGAGATGTGCTTTCAAACCCCTAAAATTGACATGAAAGGTAAACAAGAAGTCACACTTTCCAAACAAATTACCTAAGTGGAGATCTATGCTACAAGACCTGACCAGCCACTCTCCCCTGCTGTGCTTTAAGCCCCCAAGTGAGTCCAGTGGTGCTGCTGTGCTAGAAATCCTCTATGTGTATTACCAAGTTACTCACTAGGGTCTAACAAGTTTGGGAAAAGAGCATCTACGTCCCTGAACCCAACCCACTTTTAAGGCACTGCAAGCTGGAACAGCTGCTGGGACAAGACTGCAGCTGCCATGAGCCACTGCAAAGCTGCCTGTTCCTGTTAGAGCATTTCCTTCCAACAGGAAAGTAACAAATTCAGATGACTGTGGGGACAAGCAAATCACTGATGGGGAAGGCAAAGAAGGAGACTGAGGTTTTCTTCACCACCTTTTACCTCTGTACCTCATTTCCCTCTGAATTTAACCTTTGTTAGGTTCTTGCCCTTCTGGTGCCATGTGTTCAGGAGAAAGGCACTTCTTTAAAGGCAACTTGCTGGGATTTCTGTGAAATATGAGCTGTACACTGGAGTCTGCTTGCATGTTCTTTTCAATGATTCTCTTTATACAGGCCAGGGCAGCAACACAGATCCTCCAATTAGAATCTGTGATCCCAAAGCTCACTATTTTCCAGTGAACACTGTAAAATCCTGCAAAAGCTTCTGGTAACTGCAATACTATTAAGTGAACATGACTTGGGATTCCGTAACAAGTACCTCAGGTACATTTTGATGGAATAAGCAACTTAGAAATGGTTTTAGCACCAACATGACTGTGAATGCATTGAAAGAGAACAGTGAAGCAGAATCAAATTTAGGGACAAAATGTCCAGGCCACAGCTGGAGAATTGTGTTACTCAGTGGCTGAGCAACCGGCCTGCAGGCTGGGCACAAAGGGTGACAGTGACTGGGGTGATATTGGGCTGACACCAGCCATTAGTGGGGTTCTGCAGGGCTCCATTCTCAGCCCAGTTCTCTTCAACATCCTCATAAACAACATGGACACAGGGATAATCAAAGGGATAATTAGTGTGCAGAGGACACTAAACTGGGAGGAGTGGTTGACTCCCACGAGGGCAGAGAAACCTCAACACATCAGATAGATGGCAATCCCCAAACATGTGGAGTTTAACAAGTGAAGTGTCAGATTCCACACGTGGGATGGGAAACTCTGTTGTGTGGATGGAGAGCAGCTGTGGGATCCTGGTCCATGGCCAGCTGGAGCTGAGTCAGCAGTGCCTCGGAGCCAGGAGGGATGGCCCTGTCCTGGGGGACACCAGGCCCAGCATCACCAGCTGAGGCAGCCACAACCTCGAGTCCCAGGGGCAGTTCTGGGCACCACAGTTTGGGAAAGAGCTAAAGCTCTTACAGAGCATCCAGAGGGATGTGAAAGTGATGGAGGGTCTGGAGGGGCCCCACAAGGTCACTGGGTCAGTCCAGTCTGGAGGAGGCTGAGGGCAGAGCTCCCCGGGGCTGCAGCTCCTCCCGAGGGGCAGCCCAGGGCCAGCTCCGAGCTCTGCTCTGGGCCAGGGACAGCACCCAGGGAGCAGCTGGAGCTGGGCCAGGGCAGGCTCAGGCTGGAGAGCAGGGAAAGGTTCTTCCCCCAGAGGGTGCTGGGCACTGCCCAGGCTCCCCAGGGAATGGGCACGGCCCCGAGGCTGCCACAGCTCCAGGAGCCTTTGGGCACTGCTGCCAGGGATGCCCAGGCTGGGATTGTTGGGGGAGCTGGGCAGGGCCAGGGATGGCACTGGGTGATCCCTGGGGGTCCCTTCCCACTCAGAATATTCTGTGATTCTACAGAATTAACTTCTCTACAAAGATAACTCATTAGATTGAGATAATGAGATAATCTCTCTTGTCCAACTCCTTTTTAGAGATAGACAGTAGAAACATTTGCCCCACAGTAAGTTTATTCACTTCCAAGTTAACAGATCTCACTTATTTATTACCATGTGACCTTGCCTCAGTCTTCCACAAAAGAACAAAAAAAACCCCAAACAAAAATAAAAATCACACCACCAAACAAAACATACAAACAGAAACACTCAAACAAAAGCCATGAACCAATCAACCAACAACATACAACCCCCCCATGGCAGCCTAAAGTGCTGCTCGTACAGCACAAATTAAAAACTTGAAAATGCTCAAGGTACACAAACCACTGAGCATAAAAACCCAAAACAATCCCAAACTCCTGCAAACAGAATCTCTGGAATTAACAATTTTCTGGGCTGTCTCTGAAATTGTACTCACCCAGCACACTGCAGTCACCTGTGTTTCAACCCCCAAAAATGAGAAATGCAGTAATTACAGCCTTCCTCACCTCACCAACCCTCCACAGCCAGAAATTTTAGAGCAACGACCAGTTCCATGGCAGGGGACACTCAGATGTGACTTTTTAGCACCAAAAAACCCAGTAATTTATTCAAGATCTGAGATTGAAATGTCAAAATTCCTTAACCTTTGCAAGGCTGCAATGTGAGTTAAAAATAGGATCATTTTATAACAACAAATCATCTTCTGACTGAACAGTTCATCACAGATGTGTTTTGTAATAAATGTTCTTTAGAAATAATTTTGAAAACCAACCCAGAGCAGAAACTGCTTCTACCAGCACCTTTGGTACTAAAAACAGCTCAGTGACCCCTGAATTTATATACATATCTCTGTATATATAAGGAAAATATTTATCTGTTTCAGCACTGGAAAGAAAAAACCCAACTTTTTCCCCCATACCAATGCTTTCATATAAAAACCAGCTCAATTTTTAAGCTATGTATTCCTGTGAGCACCTCTGGATGTAAAATCACAGCGCAAAAAATATTTAATAAATCCACAACAAACACACAACTCGACAGAGGAGCAGAAACACACTTTCATCTCTATAAAACTGATTCAGTTTTAGGCACAGCCACAACGTTCTTACCAAGAAGAGATTTGCCAGAGGGAGGTTTATTACCTGGGTTGCACTGCAGCTCTGTCCCGAGGGCTCCGGAGAGCACTTCCTCTATTTTCTGCACTATCTGATCACTCTGACAACTCCCAGCAGCTCCAGAGGCTTCGGAAGGCCCGGCTTGCTCAGCTGGGACCGTGTCACCATTGGGNCCGGTCTCCCTCCGCCCCGCGCCCTTCCCCGCCGCTCCCCACCGCCCCGTTACCCGCCGTGCTGCTGCTGCTGCTCCTCCTGGATCTCGCGGAATTTGCTGACCACAAAGGACCGAAGGATCTGCTCGNAAAAAAAAAAAAATAAAAAAAATCAACTTAACGCAAGCAATTTTTTTTCCTTTTTTGGGACATTTTTCTGTCATTCGCGCACATTTATTATATCCAGCCCTTCAGAGCAGTATTCCAGCCTCCCGAAGAAGCCGTGGTCTTAGGAAAACGTTTCCTTTTGGATTAATTTTCACTCATTCAGCCCCAGACACTCTGTGACTGCTGAGGTTGAGACGCAAGGAGGAAAAAACTACATTCTGGAATGTGCCACATCCCCCGTGCTCGTACGACCTTGTTGGGGTTCCCTCCGCAAAATAAACACACATAACTAGCTCTCTTTCAGCTTTTTTCCTTGCTTTTTCTAAGATTTTCCTTGTTTTACGAGATAAACTCGGCGAATTTAGTCGTAAATCAGACTAACAATACAGGCACCTGCCCCAACGTGAAGACAGCTCCGAAACCGGGGGAGAGCGGGTGGGTGCGTCCCCCCGCCATCGACTCTCGCTCCCCGGGCCGTGTTTCCCTCAGGGCGCCCGCACGGCCGCGACCACCGC
>VZTN01005355.1:2901-46992 GCA_013400515.1 Erpornis zantholeuca | reverse complement strand
TGTTTAAGCAGGGGGTAGGCCGGCAGGTGGAGGAGGTGCTGCGCCTCGCCAGCCCCCTGGCACACGCCGTCTCCGAGCTGCAGCGGGAGAACCGGCGTCTGCGGGTGCAGCTGGAGCGCCTGTCTCGGCAGGTGGAGGCCCTGGGCCGGTCGGCGGGGCTGCCGCGGGAGTGGGCGAACGAGGCGGCGGAGAGCGCTCGGGCCGTGGGGCCCGGCTCGCCGGGGCGAGATTCGGCCGACGGCGCATTCTCCGGTCGTGCCAAGCTAGCGGTCGCTGGCCGGAGCCAAGTAAGTGGCCGGGGAGACGGCAGGAGGGAGGGCCGAGGGCACGCTGGAACGGACGCTTCGCGGGTGTTGCTGGACTGCGTTGGCACGGGGTAATGTTTAGGGACACGGGGCTCCTCTTTTGCGGTGCGGGGTCGGTGGTATTTTGGGAGGTGCTCCGAGAAATGGTCTCTGCCGCGAAACCGCCCGGAGATCTACCCCGCTATGGCTCTGTTTGGTCCGACTGGGATCTCGGTTAGAGTGGAAGCAACCGGTCAGGTCCCTGCGGTTAGAAGTAAGAGGAAAAGGGGCAGTCTTGACTATCGGTCTACGTATGTGCGTGAATATTTTTGTATCCTCTTTGGACTCGATTCTGGGGGATCCGTGTGCCAGCGGTGCCGTTTGCCGGTTGGCGAGCTCACAAAGGGGAATAGCTCAGCATAGAGCAGGCGGTAACGTTTCCCTAAGATAGCATCCTGCAGTGAGACTGTTTTGCCGTCCGACTGCTCTCCCTCGCTGCTGCAGCTCGTCCCTGAGAGGTCGACACAAACTGTCGTGGTCTCTGCACAAACGTAGTCATTCCTCCCAGTGATAAAACTTCCTGGAGTGTCACGGAGCATTGCAACCCGGTGCATAGAAACCCCAGTTAGTGGGAAACTCGTCCGGTATCGAGAGGGTTTTTGTAATCCTTTTCCTCTGTCCGTCTCTGCGAGAAGAGTCGAGAGCTCCTGTGCGACGCTCGACGCCGGGAGAGCGCGACCGGGCGCGTAAAACCGGGGTAGTGGAGACTCGGCTTTCGCACATGACAGCCTGTTTCGTGTCCTCTTGGTTAAGTGTGTCTTAAGGGGGTTTTAAGACTGTCGAAGCTTAAAAAACTGGTCCGTGGTCTATCCAGGCTTGTGTTTAAAAAAGGAAAGCTTGGAAATTAAATTCACTAGAATTGGTGGGAATGAGCAGAGTCTGTACTGCATTCCAGCCCTCTCCGTTTGATACATTGTAGCAACCTCTGCCTTTTTCCCCCCCCCCCGTGATGAAGGTAAACGGCGTCCGTACGACTTTTTTTTGTTGTTTGTTTTGTTTTAATTCACTGTGACGTAGCCACAGGCACCTGCTGAAGCTGCTAAGGGAGAATCGTTCCCTCCTGTCCATTTATATCCAGCCTTACTTGAAAAAAGGTTCTACGAGAAGTACTTCTACCATTTCTCTTTGGTGTAATAGCTTTTCTAATATGTTTACGGCGTTCAAGGCTTTTTCTTCAAGTTGCAAGGTCAGTTACAGAGAATACTTGCGTTGTCTGAGGGACGATGGCTTCCTAGTAGGAGAATTAAGGGATAAACGTGGTGCACTTCTTGCCAGCGCCTAGGAGGCTTGTTTGCATTTCCTCAAAATTTCATTATTCCCCGTATCTGATGTATTGATGATGTCTATGTATGCAAGGATCAGAGCGTCACACCTTGCCTTTGTGGCAGTCANGCTGTTTAAGCAGGGGGTAGGCCGGCAGGTGGAGGAGGTGCTGCGCCTCGCCAGCCCCCTGGCACACGCCGTCTCCGAGCTGCAGCGGGAGAACCGGCGTCTGCGGGTGCAGCTGGAGCGCCTGTCTCGGCNTTGCCTTTGTGGCAGTCGGTGGCGATATTACTATGCATCAAAGTGGCGATATTACTATGCATCAAAGTGAAGCATCAGTTTCACCTGTCATATGTAAGAAGAAGGGGGTGCACTTCTCCTAGATAAACAACATTCCTAGAGCCAGCAATTTGTATTGTGACCGTTGCGAAAGTCGGCGGTCTCGTGAAAGACATAAATTTGTATAAATGAGAGAGTAATTGCATTTGTGTCTCTCATTCTTGTGGAATTTGACCTCGTCGCAGACAAAATCTTGGAGACGTAACAGACGTGCACCTTAGAGGTTCAAGGGGGAAATAACAATTGTATTTCTTTTTTTTTCTAATCTCATGATCTGGCGCTTACTATTTCTGAAGGCGTTGAATTTTTGCTACTGGCTTGCAATAATTGCAGCTTCCAGTTATGGATCTCCAAAGTGTAACTTCTTTGCAGCAAAGGAGGAATTCCGGTAGCCCTACAACTTATGGAAAGTATTATCGCCCTCCGTTACGTGCAGACCTCCAAGCTACAGAGAGATTAGTTCTAAAAGCAAGCTTGGATAAGGCATGCAAAATATTAATGTTAACTTTCTTTTCTTCAGCTTCACCAGTTCTTCATCATGTAGTTGTTACATGAGTTGTACAAGTGAGTACTTCTTAATATTAAGTACAGATATATGTAGTAATCCCTCTGCTATTTATAACCTGTGTAACCAACACCGACAGAAGTAGCATTGCTAAATACACGGGGTTGTCAGAAGCTTGGCCTCTCCAAAGTGGATTTTGGAAGTACTTAGGCCTGACGCTACTAAACGCGCATTGGAATCCGATCCTGAATCCTCCCGCCGTTCTGTCAGCACGTGGGCCTTCTTCCCCGTCCTCCAGCCGGGTATCGGTTTCTTCTGTGGCACCATTAGTCAAACTGTAGTAGTCAGGGTTGAGTAAAATAAGGTAACGCAGCACTCGCCGTTGCGTCGGAAAACCGGTTCAGTGTGCAGAATGTTATGTGACCTTTGCAATGATTGTGTCGTTTGACGATTTCACTCACGCTCTCCCCCCCGGCTTATAAAAGTAGATTCGTGTTTACAGCCTGCACGGGTGTTCTCCACGTTGGGGTCATAACGGCTGACGTGAACAGCTAAATGGTTCTAACCGTATATTGCGGGTACATTCTAGGGAGCCACATTAGCTACACTTTACGTTTCGGTCCTGGATATGGGCAATAATTGTCGACCGGGATCTCGATTGTGCTAAAGATGGCGATAAAGGTTCTGAACGTCCGAAAACCTTTTTAAAGTCGAATGAAGGATTTTCCTCGACTTAATGTAACGTAGGCGTATAGCTCAAATTCTGCTACGTACGTCTCCGTTCCGTGAAGTCGGCTGGAGGATGACGCTAATATCTAGAATGATATGAATCCGACCCTATGAGAACTTTGTGTTTGGGCTGCCTTACTGTAATCTACTAGTAATTAACAAATTTTTAGTGAGATCTTGGACTAGGATATGTATCTGAGGTAATGGAAGTTGTAGTATCTCAAGTACACTCTCCAGCATATAACAAGATAAAACAATTTAAAAACATCTGCAAAGTGCATTAGTGTTATTGTCTGCTGTTCCCGGTTAATTTTGGATGAGTGTAAAAAGATGCATGATAAACAGCAGACAAGTTCAAAGAAAATGTTTTTATTGATTTATCTCGATCATGTGGTTTTTGTATTTTATATGAGACGATTTTTGGTGGATAGATAGATAGTTAGATAAAATTTGAGAGAATAGTTTGTGATGATCGCATCACCAGTTTGGTCTGTATTTCCTGCGTATGAAAACCAGAAAGAAAATTAATTTATTAGAAGTATACACCCCATGTCTTTCTTTTTCTGTTATGTTCTGTTGTTTTTATAATTATGTACAGTATAAAATATTCAGTTTCTATCATCAGTCTTTCTGTCAAAACAAAACTTGTTTGGTGTGGAATTATAAAAATTTTGGACTATATTTATAATGGCATGTTACAGATTTTTTTCTTTATTAATAAATTTTTTGGGCAATCTCACAGGTCGATAACCGTCTAAAATCAAAACTGTTTTGTGGACTGCACGTTAGGGAATTTGCCTCTACTACTTGTAGCTGCTGGTTCTCAGAAGCTACTTTTTTTTTAACTGCGGTAACCGTGTATATGTGAAGCAGTTTCTTCTTTCTTTAGTTAGACAGCCAAAAATCACGTAGTTCCTCCTGGTTTAACATGCCCCTTCCCCCCCAGAAAAAACCCAGCCCGACCAAAAAAACCCAGTCAAACAAACGGAACTCAAAAAACAAAACCAAAACCTCCTACTAAACCCACAAAAAAAAATTTCCCAGCTGATTGCTCTGGAATTATATTGACAGACATTATGAGGAGAATTTATGCTTTTCCCAGGAGAAAGCTATTCTTACAGAAGTTACAGATTATAATGTAGCTGTAATGTCCTAGGACTGGATTTACTTTATGTAATGCTTGTACGATAGGTTTTCGTAATGTATTTCTGTAGCAAATAGCAAAAAAATGCAGAGCATTATTCCGTGCGATCTCAATCAATTTCTCCACTATTACGTGGAGTCCTCCGTTTATCAGCATCACAGCAGATGGTGATACCTTTATCTCACAAAAGATAACGCTTCCTAGGGGCTTGGGGTCCATTAGGGACGAATGCGTGAAGATCGATGTAAATTCCGCATTGCCGATGCTTCGTTTGCGGGCTCGGCTCTTCGGGTTAGGTAATTGTTCTCTTCTTATATTGTGGTCGCTTGCACGAGGAAGGCCTGTTCTCGGCAGGTGCTTCCAGATATTCTTCTCTTTTGCTGCCGTTTGAATTTTAGTTTTCACGTGTGTTGTCTGTTCTGACAGAGCGTAGACCTGGATGACCACCAGAAACCTGAGTTTAGAAGAGTATTTAGTTCTTCCATCATTGAAAATGGGCATCGATCTTCATCATCAGGTAGGAACAGGACACGAAATGAAGTAGCGCTACTTGTAAAATACCTGATCCTGGCAGTCACAGAGCGGGTCTCACATTTCGGAAGGATAGATATTGTCCTGTGACACCAACACTTTATTTCCTTTATTTAAGAGTTTAACTTTTAAACTTTGGGTTTACTGTTAAGGATGTACTATGGTGTTTGATAAATTAGAGGCTATTCCTGTCACATTAACTTGGGACACGAGCGATAAGGCCCGCTATACCGGGTGCTGTTGTAGTCTTGCATCCTGAAAGATCTTGCGAGTCACCCATCTGCTTCCATCGTCCTTTGGTGGAGGAAGGACTTAGCGTCTCTGCTTTAGAGAAAGTCATACGGTGTTTCATAAAACTGTGAAAAGAACAAAAATGCTGCTTCCTTAACCAGGGCAGGAGGTTGTAAGTGAGGGCCACGCAGAGGAAGAGAAGCTTACCAAATGCAAACGCTAGCTTATTAACGATAAGAGGACATCGTTCCTGCTGAGATTCACGTAAAGCGAGTACGATCGCTGCGAGGATCGCTCACGCTAGGGTTGTTCCTGCTACGTAAATGGTACAATGTTTCGCGGGGGAATAATTCCAATGACTTGTAAAATAAAGTTGTTGCGTGGACATTGGTTTGTAACTTTGTTACGAAGCTTCAAACAAATTTACTTCCTCTCTCATTTTTTATTCAGGTCAGACGAAAGTCACCCATGAACTGACCTGTTTTCAGATGTCAGAACCTGCTTCCCCTGAAGCCCATGCCCCTGCCGTCACCTTACAGATGCCCCACCTTCCCGTTACTGCGGTGACCAGGACATCTGAGAAGTTTTCGGGAGAGAGTATCTGT
This sequence comes from Erpornis zantholeuca, assembly GCA_013400515.1. NCBI lineage: Eukaryota > Metazoa > Chordata > Aves > Passeriformes > Timaliidae > Erpornis > Erpornis zantholeuca. Next base: position 41,301 of record VZTN01005355.1, on the reverse strand, counting down.
TCAGCAGGAACAGCTAATACATCTTGCCTGCTGGGACAGGGCAAGAGCACAAATACAATGGGAGTAAAACCTTCCAATCGGACAGGTAAAAGAGACAAAAATGACTTGCAGAAGCTGCATCCCATTTCCTCTCTTCAACTGCTGCTATGAGTATTGTCCCGTGACCTAGTGGTAATTATGAAACCTCACTTCTATGGCTATATATCCCATTGTGGGACACTCCAGTTTGGAATATCGTGGGTCCTAGCTGGAGCTTTTGGCTGTAATGTCACATCTGCAGAGAATTTTTGCTGCCTAACGTAGTTGAGTTTTTCGCGAAGTGTGTCTTTTAGCACAGTTACTGAATCTCTTAAACACGCCCAGCTATTTTAATAAAATTTGTAGACATTTTTAGTGCTTTGAGACCGGAGGCCCCGTGAGAAATTAGGCAGATATTTGGCTAACAGGTTCCAATCGTCACTTGGAGGAAGGAATGACCGATGGCAGTCTGACGCATATACACACGTCAGTGATTGCAGAATCTTACTTATGTCAAAATTGAGTTTAAAAAAGAAATTCACATGGAAGTCATTCATCCTCAGCTGAATGACACTTACAAATTGGACTATATATATAGATATATATCTGTATATATATACACACGGGTCAGAAATTACGGAAGGAGACCAGATGGGATTGCCAGCAAGACAGGGATTATTTGCAGCTTATTCATTATTCTTTCAATTTTTATCTTACTAAAGCTGTGAATATAGCGAACACTTCCTTCGTCTTTTTTTTTTTTTTTTTTTTGTGCCTATACAGCGAAGGACTGGAATTCAATTACAATGAGAACAGTGGATTCATCTGTCACTGGAGGTGAGCATTCCTATCGGTGTGACCTTACACAACAAAAATTGAGAGCGATTCCGTGCTCTTTGAGGGATTCAGATCCAAGCGTGTAGTTTTGATTTCTAGGTAATACTAAAATCACTAACAAGTCTGTATGCAGACTCATAGAATCACGAAAACTTATTCTACTCCATCAGATTCTCAATCAGTTCAAAGTTTGTACTTGCCCTTATCTGCACAGTGATATACGTGCATACTGTTAGGCAATCTCTGCAGTGGAAACGATAGGTGCCAGAAAAGTGGGGCAGGCAGACGGCTTGAGCAGCGAAGACTTCAGCTCGTCAAGTGAAAACTGTGACTGTACGCAAGGTAATGGCAGTCGGAAAGTGGTGTGCCCACCCATGTGTATCGAAGCAAATTACTTTGAGCGAGACAGACGTAAGGAGTCGCCTTTGTAATATGAATGTGTCAAAGGACAAAATGTGTCGCTCCGCTTTTTGCATTTATGGAGCATAAATGGAGTCCAGACCTGAGCTCTAAGAGGCAAAGCACGAAAGGTAGAACTTCAGGGGTGGAGGGAGGAAGATGCAAGGTTCGTTTTAAGCCACGTTTGCAACTTGGAGTCTGTTCTACTTTACAAACTAAAACGTCTTCCCGGTAGAGATTAGGTCATTTAAATTGCTCGCTCAATTACGTTAAACTCCCCAGGGCTCGTCCCCTAGAATGACTTTTGCGAGCACCGCTTTTTCCTTTAACTGAAATGTCCGCAGCAGCGCACCCTCCTCCGAGGTCTGCGTGAAGCGATCTGACCTTCCGAGTGCGGTTTTATTGAAGACATCCTCTCGGAGTCTGATACGCTTACGCTATCCTCGTTGTGATGCAACAGTTTTACAGAAGTGAACCGCGGGGGAAAATTCTTCCCTGGCTTGTTAGCTAGTACAAAAGTTAGAGGCCTGCAGCTTTGCAGCGTGATGAGTAAAAATCAATGTGTGTCTATCCCTCAGGAAAGCATGTGAGGAAAGTTTCTATTTGAAAGCGCATGAGGAAGGTTTCTGCACTAATGCCTCTTTTCTGGTTTTATATAGAGAATGCTACTTCTGTCGCCAAGTCTGTTGCAACCGTGAACTACGGGCCGCGTAGTGGAACCAAAACCGGCGAAAGGTATGCATTTTTCGTGACATTTTGTTAGGCCGTTGTGGCCAATATAGTCTCAAAGGACAGGTGTTCTGCTGACTTGGAAAACAGGTGAGTCCCAGATGCTGTATTTTAAGCATTGGAAGTTTAATTGTCCTCCTGAATTGCTCTTTAATTTTAAAAATGTGACAGCCTCCAGGAGCCCTGAATCTTGGAAATTGAAGGGATTTAGTGCTCCTGTGTGGCCACAACTTTTTTTTCTTCTTTTTCGTGAAGGTTTTTATTTGTTGTTCCGCTCGGTGCTACAAAGTGCTTGTGGCTTGTCCAGCAGTATAGAAGTGTGGTCTTCTATGCTTAAGTGCTGTTGTGTGTCAATAATAATTTTACTCTTATTAAAATTGCTTTTGACTCATACGTATCTTCTTAAAGTGGATCTTTTGGGAGGTTTAGAGACAGCAGTTGAACTTTTAGGCTGGCTCCTGTCACTGCAGAGTTACTCTTTTGTTTACCACATACTTTTTGTGTTATGTTTCTCCAGTGCTGTGGAGAGTTACTGTGATGTGACCCCCAGCCCTCGCTCGCCTCCTCCTACTGTACGTTGCCAAGTTGAAAGGAGGCGAGAACTGGTGCGGTCTCAGACGCTCCCGCGGACTACGGGAACGCAGGCCAGGAAAGCGCTTTTCGAGAAATTCGAACGTGACGACGGAAAGTACGTCACGGTCCTTGTCTCCGGAACGGTTTGTTAACGGGAAACTAATTTGTCGGTTATTACCAGCAGAGTACAGCTGGGTGGGAGAACTCTCTCGGCATAAGATTTGGTGCTAAGGGACAATATGAGGTCACTTAAAGTTTCGCTGACTTTACAGACCAAGCCTTGCAAATTCACAGCTACAGATTCCTCTGGCTTTGGAGTTGTTCAGCTGAAGCAGCAGATGCCTTTTATCAAGAAAGAGTTCTGTGAAAGCTGCCTTCTCCATCATTATAGGAGACTGTGGATATAGTGACTTTTTGTTGCCATTTGTTGAGTATGGACTCTTCTTAACGGGAGTATGATTTAAATAAAAGAGGGCTTGGAATTTTGGCTTCAGTGAAACAAAAATTACTTTTTCTTGCAGGACCAACAAGTCGAGGTTTCAGCAGCATGTTTCTTAAATATCACTTGGACAGGGGCTGACCTGGGCAAGGTTGCATGCTTGTTCCTGACAAGTAGGTTTAAGTTTTTCTAGAACGTAATTTAATCTGGTATCTGTTAATGTTGCAGAGGAAAAGGAGAATCCAGAGCTAAGCTGAAGAGGTCGCTGAGTTTTGGGGTTGCCAGCGCTAGCAGCATTAAACAAATTCTGTTAGACTGGTGTCGCTCAAAAACCATAGGATACAAGGTGAAGATACGCTAGCGTTTTCGGCTCTCTCTTTTTTTTCAGGAGATTTTGCCAAAAACCCATGCTCAACAGGTGACTGAGTTAACTTCCTCAAGGTCATTGATTTTAGTGTGGGTAACACAAAAGTCGTTCGCATAGGCAGCACTTCAAGACAGTCAGTGATTGCACAAATGAGATTCCATTAAAGCAATGCCTTAGTGTTTTTCCAAAAGCCTACATTTTTGTGCTTTTATGGATATAAACTTCAGTATACGCTTAGACTTTTTTTCCATAGTTGCGGGCTGTAATTTTTGCATTCCCATTGTGTATGACAAGTTCTGAACATGTGAAGGCTACGGCCATTTTGCTGCATGCAGACCAAAATATTTTGTTAGTATTTGACAAATGAATTTGTAGTAAATGGTTGAGTTTGAATCACACTGTGAGTAAATTTTTATGAGGTAGTGTCAATGTAACTAAAAGAACACAGCAGTTGAGGTTTTTTCATTTTACTTGGCCGTAAACTGGAATTGTCAAAGAAATATCGAATTTTTTTTCCTAAGGGATTTTTTCGTTCATGTAGTATGTTTTTCAATGTTACTAAATGTGCCTAATTATTATGAAAGTGTACATTACAGTTTAAATAAGCAGAACTAATTAATATTACTGTTAATTTCTTACCAGAAAAGCTAGGGCTTGAATTTTATATGATGGGAAAACAACCTGAGACAAGAGCACAAATATGTTTCTTTTCACTGCAGCAGTTGAAAGTAACAATAAGAATTTGTTTTAAGAATCAGGTTGTGCAGTAGGTATGATTCTTCCTTTATTTCTACCTATCTGTGTATAAACAGGTATTGAATTGGACAAAGCAAGCAAGCATAGCCTTTATCTAGTGTTATTTAGAGCCAAAAAATGAACTGTTCTTCAATTTTAAATCCTCCATAGGGTGATTATGATTATGTATAAGCAGTGTCCTTAGTTTCCCCAGATACTGAGCTGCTGCATCGGGCCCACTCCAGAGCTCACTGATCCTGTTTTTGGATTCTTCACAGTATTTTCGGTGGGCTTTGGATCAGGGACCTTGACTACGTGTCCGCTTTGCATACGGGTATTTCAGGCAAAAAGGTTTCGTTGCTGAGAGTGCCATTTTTTCCCCAGAATGTCAACAATGAAATGGATATGCTAAGATGGGAAGAAAACAATAAAGCCTGTGCTCTTGCTCTCATTGAAAGAAGGATAGAAGGATAGATGGGAAAGAAGGATAGAAAACTGCATTGAACAAAAGCAGCTGCTCTTGTTCTCCTGTGCCATATTAACATGCGTGTTTTTTTTGTCATGACAGCACATTGATCTCCAGAACTTCTCCTCAAGCTGGAACGATGGGATGGCATTCTGTGCACTTGTGCATTCTTTCTTTCCTGAAGCTTTTGATTATAATAAGCTTGACCCGGCTAATCGCAAGCAGAACTTCGAGCTGGCCTTTGCAACAGCCGAGTGAGTACATTAGCTTTCTGTGAAGTGCTTCCGGTTCAAGTCTAATGCACCTGGGCAGCAGTGAAGAGTTTAATTATTATTATTGTAGATTCTATATCATTAGCTTGCTTCTATCATGCCAAAAAGGATAATAAAGCTCTGTAGAGAGAACGCACAGAACACGTGAGAGTCTTCGTCTTTGTCTGTATGTTGTTTTGGTTGCAAAAGAATGAAGGTTGCATTCAGTGTAAGTAGAGATCAAGGCTGAGAGCTTCTCAGTATCTCAACCAGGTAATTGCATTTCTGAAAAAAGGCAGAGCTAATACCCTAGTCACATTGTCCAGATTCTTTTCCATGCTGTGTAGCAGGCAGTTAAATGCTAACTTGTTTGTTAAAGTCGTTAAGAATGTGAACTTGCTGGTCAGAAGTAGTAACTTGTTTGAGCTGCTATCGACAGGATTCTTACAGTAAGAACTCTCCATGTGGTATTCAGCTCAATTTGGTACACGTTTTCCAAATAGTAACAGGTGGTAGCAATACGTGGCTAATGCGATCACGTAAAGAACTGGATTTGCCATTGGTCGTTCAGGAAAAACCTTTCAAAATTCTTCGCATGATGTTGTTTCTCCTTATTACAACCTCTAGCAAAGGAATTAATTTGGGAATTACAAGTATTTTTATACATACACGTATATGTATATATATAAAAAATGTTGTTGCTTGTCAGTGAGTTGAAGGCGATTCTGTGATGCTTTTAGGCAATTGGTCTCTCAAGAAAAGCTATCTACAACTCTCAAAGGATAGCTGCAGTATTCCTCTACCTCAGTTTACATGAACAGTAAGTTTAGGGGAGAACAAAAGACACCACAAACGCAACGCTGAGAAACTTTAGATGAGAGGTATCTACAAAAATGACTATTCGTAGCTATGATTGCCTTTAAACTGATTTATTCAAGTGCCAGCAAAAGCTATTTTCTCGGTTGCTGCCGTTCGTCCCGCTGATCAGCCGTGCCGATCAAATTGCTTCCCGCCCTTGCGATTTCTCACGTTAAGCCTCTGCTGCAGATCTGTTCCTTTCTGCTGGTCCGCATCACTCGCATCTTGAAGATACGGGGGTGGTGGAGAACAAGCGATTTACAGCCATGTGGGCTTTAGATCAGATCCCAGCATAAAGGAAGAGAGAGAAAGAACAGGAATATTCCACAGTCACAAAAATAGCAATGTCCAGCTCAACCCTGCTCGATTCATTGTGAAATGAAATGCTGCCAATAAACCTCAGGATTTCTTAAATGTTTCGATGATGCTCAAATCAGAGCGGTAAATGAGTCTTAGAAGCAGCTATGTAACTCTTGATTTGCTGTATCTGTTTTATTATTACTACAGAAAAATGGCTCACTGTGATCGTCTGATAGAAGTGGAAGACATGATGGCGATGGGTCACAAGCCAGATCCCATGTGCGTCTTCACGTACGTCCAGTCTCTATACAGTCACCTTCGACGTTTTGAATAAAACCGTAGACACCTCTCCAGCCAGAAGAGTCAAGTCCAGCATGCTAATGGGAAGCGTGACATTTTGCAAATAGAACCCAGTATTATTTATTGCTCTTTACTGTCCCTTTGCTTACATTCGGCTGTGCAGCTGGCTGACTGAAGTATTGCTGAGCAGTGCCCCGAAGAGTTGATCACATCACTGTGTCAGTAATACAGAAATAGTTTTGAAAAAGTTGGCAAAGGCAAATGCTGTCATTTTGGTGCTAGTAGTAGGCTGGATTTTTAGGATTTTTATGTTAAAAATCACACGAAGCATATTTGCTTCTCTTATCTCTGTAAGGCTGGGGACAATTTTATGCAGTGATTCTGCTACAAAGGTGTTCCATCTTAAAATGCAGGTAAAACTCCGGAAGACAGCACCTTGGTTTCACTTCTCTGTTGAGCATAGTACAAAAGAAAGAGCAGATGGACAAGGAAAATTCTTTTTAGCAAATAAAAACCTAGAGTATCCAACCGCTTGGGCAATAATGCCTCTCCGCCAACCCTACCCCTCCGTTCCAGTGTACGCGCGGGGAGAACAAACGGGCGTTGTTTTTTCTCTTAAAGCATGAAGAGAACGTAACCTCTTGTCTGATGAGTGAGGTGACAGATTACTGTTACACGATGGCGTTTGTCTGTAAGGGTCAAATCTAATGTGATTTGCTGAGAGGCTCTGCTGTCAGTCCTGGAATAATTTCTCAATAAGAATAGCAGCAGCTGGGGCTGTTCTGTGTCTATGATTGTGTGCTTGCACGGTTTAGGATTGCAGGAAAGGTGGGAGCTAGCAAGGTACAAAATCCTTTGAATAGTTGTAATAGAAACAAGCCCGTAATGTGCTTTTACCTGGACTCAGGGGGAGAGCGGCCCTTCAGTCCGGAAAGGAGCGAACTCTTTACGACTTGTTCGTTACACGTGCTGACTCTGAGGTAGATGAATGATACGCAGAAAATATATGAAAGATGCGGGAGTTTTGAAATGCCTTGCGCTAGTTTCAGGGTTTTTTTTAATTAGCATTAAAACCACAGTGCAGTTAGATTATTCCCAATTTACTAGATGGAATGGTCCTGCATCACTCTGGCTTTCTTTTTGATAAATCAGCAGTGTTGTTTTCACAATGAATGTTAAAACCACTAAGAAATGTACTTTAAAAAAGCCTTCTAAAATTATTTCTTCCTTAAGAAAAGGCTCATAGAAAGTAAAAACTGAAAGCCACAAGTCCTCTGCTCATGCTAGAGAATGCTTTTTAACCTGCCCTTGTGCTTTTTGTAGATATTTAGAAGGATTAATTTGGTATTCTTTTGATGACCATTTATAATAAAATATGTCAAGCATTCTTCAGATTTATTTTTTGCATCTTTTTAGAATGATGTGACAGATAACAAAGTAAAATTGGTGAAAACAACACAGAGCTTTTACTTAGAAGATTTTTGTCCCAGTCATGATTCTGTATGCTCTGAATTTCAGTTGAAAAAGTACAGAAGTTCAATTGCATTTGGAATAAGATTTTAGTTCAGTCTCCTTTTCTAGTCGAGTTTACTTAAGAAACCGCGAATGAAGCAACCGCTTTATTAGCGTATAAGTGCTGTCATCTTCAGTTTTTTACTTTGTCTTGAATGACCGTAATTCTGAGGAGTAAGTGTGCACTCGTAGCTCCACCAAATGCACCGTAAGCATAAGCACATTGTACTCATGTTTTGGAGCAGTTTGGATTAAGCATGATGAGAAATCTGTCCACAAATGGCACATGCAATACACCTGTTTACATTCTTGCAGTAGAATACTTTTTAATGAGTAGCAGAGCCAAGTTCCATCATAACTACCACAAGAGGGGCAATACTGGCTTAATACATCATGTTCCTTCACAGTCCCAGGTCGTGGACGATTTTTCCGTGTGATGCGTGTGCTTGGTAAGACACAGGTAAGCACTTGGCCGATTTGGGCCTACTAGCATATAATTATATAAAAGAAGTTTTACACAGTGAAATTGTTGCCAATTCACCAGGGTGAATCTACATCCTTTCTGTAATTTAGCCTGTTTTTGCAGAGCAAGTCTACATCCTTTCTGTAATTTAGCCTGTTTTTGCAGCTACCCACAAGGTATTTGTACAAGTTTTCTAAAGTCTTCCTGCTTCAGAGAGGTGATGGTAAAGATAACTGGGACTTGCCAGCAACCTGTTTGCAACGAAGTGGAAGACTATAAGCTGAGTTGATCTGTCGGTGGTTTGTATGTAAGGATATGAGGGAGATAGTGCTATGACGTACTTTTAGAAAGACTTACAGCATTAAGAGGTGTGCTCTGTATGAATAACCTCAACTATTTGATAGTGTGGTTAAATTGAAATTATATAATGTATGCCCCCAATTGATTTTTTAGTATTTTTATTTTAAAACAATGCAGAGCATTTGTGTACATATGACACTGTGTTTAGCATGAGTGATAAAAGAACAATATATTAAGTTGGCATAGTATATATTCTACACAAATGGACTGTTTCTTAACTTTTCTAATGTTTCTGTATTGTATCTAAAAGTATATAGACGGTTGTTTGTTGGAAACTTGATCCTACTTTTAAAGGCTAAATCAGTTTCTTCGTGCAGTATTTTCAAGATAATGTCAGCAGAGACATCATCTATTTTTCGAGATTATATTTGCATGTAGTTTCCCACAGCAGGAAAGTCCTCCTCTTTTAAAGTACAATAACTGGACAAATGTCTTTAATCACTTCTTCCTTTGTGTGATATTTCCAATAAAGTGTTTAATCTAAACATATGCTGAAACCCGTGCAAACTCTTGGATATATGTAATTACGCATACAACTATCCCAAAGGTTCGACCTATCTTGTTAATTTAAACGTGGCCTGGCTTACAGTGGTACTTTTTAAGTGTCCAAAATGCTAAAACATATCCGTGTCCACATAAAGCCTCAGTGGAGTTAACATAGAATCACAGAATATTATGAGCCGGAAGGGGACCCACAAGGATCATCAAGTCCAGCTCTGAAGAGAATGGCCCACATGGGGATCAAACTCACAACCTTGCTGTAATTATGGCACCATGCTCTAACCAGCTGAGCTAATAGTTTGGGCTGGAAGGGGTTGATCACTGTGGTGATGATCTAGTCCAATTGCCCCCTGCAATAAGCAGGGATGTTCAACTCAAACCCTGCTATGATTCTATGATACCAGCTTTATGAGATTGCTCAGATCCAAGTCCATACTGACCTGGAATTTTTCCAGGGATGAGGATCTCTCTGGGCCAGCTATGCCAGTATTTTGCCACCCTCATTGTAAAACATTTCTTTCTTATATCTAGTCTAAATCAACTTTTAGTTTTAAACTGTTAGCCCTTGTCCTATTGTTACAGGCCCCACTGAAATGTTTGTCCCCATGTTTCTTAGAAGTCTCCTTTAAGTACTGAAAGGCTGCAGGAAGCTTTCCCCTGAGCCTTCTGCAGGCTGAACAGCCCCGGCCCTCGCAGCCTTTCTTCATAGATTGTTTTGGACGCTAGTGGAACACCAGAGTTCAGACCTAGTACGTTAGTCTCCTTTGCAATTTCGGCAGCATTGAAAGAAAGCAGTTAATGATGCTGCAGTAACAGCTCAACATAGAGAACTCTCCTGCTTCCATGCAGTTGCAGCAGTTTGGCTTACAGTTTGATTCTCTGAGGAGTAAGACTATCTATGGTATTTTTCAAGCACCCAATAAGCAACATGGCAACATACGTAGTTTAGATCTAGTCTCATTAATGATGGTTAGTTAGAGTCCTCCGCAGAAAACGTGAGACTTTTCCAGACTGAGGACTTGGCCGCTTCACAAATAATGAACCCATTTTCTACATCCAGACAAAATTCGCTAGGTGAAGAACAGCTCCTTCGTACAATCCTTTTTAAAGGCATTATAATGGAATGAGGGGGGCCAGCTGGTCTTAGTTTACCCGTACTGCCGTGCAGAAGAGGACCGATTTTTTCGTCCAGCTGTAACCGGGCGCCTACGCGTGGTGCGGAAAGGCGACGCCGCTGTCCTCGCGCCCGGCAGCGCCTNAGGGGCCGGCGCGGGGGGGCGCGCGGTGGGACCGTCCGGTGCGCGCAGCTCCGGCGGCTGCGGAGACGTTTTCTACCTCTGTAAGTCGGTAGAGAAAACCATCTGAGGTAAAACTAAAGCTTTCTTTTGTCGTATAATTCATATTGCGGGATGAGTTGTAAATTTCATATTTACAGTTTGAAAAGGAAATTGTCTTTTACGGCATCTGACGTTGATGAACGGGTTTGAGGTTCGTAGCTTTAATTACTTTGTGGCGGTGTCACTACAATTTGGGGCAGGACAGCATGAGATACTGTGTTTTCAGAACGAAACGGCATGAAGTCTCACAATAATGAGCTTTTTTGGTTTTGGTTAGGTTTGGTTTTGTTTTTTGTTTGGTTTTCTGTTTTGTTGTGTGGTTGTGGGGTTTTTGGTTGGTTGGTTTGAGTTGGGGGTTTTTTTTGTGTGGTTGTTTCTTTGTTTTTTTGTTTGTTTTTTTTTTTTTTTCCTAGTCATCATTAGAAAAAAAGTCACCTAATCGGGCACTGGAACAGGCTGCCCCAGGAAGTGGTGGAATTGCCATCCCTGGACATGTTCAAAAGGCATGTGGATTTGGCACTTGAAGGATAGGTTTAGTGGTGAACACAGCTGTGCTGCATTAACAGCTGGACTCAATGGTCTTAGTGGTCTTTTCCAACCTTAATCATTCTATGATTACATTTCTTTTTACAATCTAGATTTTATCCATCTCTCCAGCCATATTCTTGAACGGTGTTTACTTCTCCAACCTCTGGGAGGCTATTTATATTTTATATTTGTTCATTTTTTCTCCAGTTTTTGTGTTTAGTAATTCCAGGCGCCTCCACAGATCTCCTTTCCCTTCTCCTTCCTATTGCATAGTCCATCTTTTCCTGTCAGTTCCACTTCTCTTCTCCTAAATTCCACTCACAAATTCTTCCGTTTCTTTGTTCTCCCGCTCCCAAACACATCGGCACGTTCTTCCCTACACATCGGCAAAGACTTGAGGAGCTTTGAGCAAGAAATCTGTTCTTTTTGTATCGGTGTCATTTTGCAGGTAAAAAGAACAAAATATTTCTCGTCCTCATAGACCCGTCTTCTCCCCTTCCTGCTTCTGCAGCTAAATACAATGCTATTTCTGTTTTCAGGTTCCACATTCCAAGAACTGACCTGCATTATATCCAGAAACTTTCCAAACAGCAATGGCCGGACTGTTGCAAGATACATCTAAATTTCAGCCCTCGGAATGGCACATTGCAAACAGGATTCAGCGTGTCAGTACGGAGTCCCAGAAATCCAGGTCAGAATGCGTGACAGCTGAGAGCTGGAGGCTGGTGGACGAAATAGAAAAGACGACCCAAAAAACCCAAAGTGATGTCAACAAGAAAATAGGTAATTCCATGTCTTCTGCAAGGGTCAATATGTGTTATTTGAGCTATATGTTTAAGATGGACTTAACAAACTAATTGATAATCGATAGGAGTATATGTCAATGCCATGCTTGTTGATGTCATGGAAAAATCAAAAATATTTTATAAAATATTTTGAGGTACACTCTTTATTTTTATAATAAAACACACAAAAAGCTATTTTAACCAAACCTCCTGACACAGGGTTGCAAAACTGTTTCCCCACAGCCCTCAGCACTATAGGCACTCCTCTACAGAATAAGTCTATTTTTAGCCATATCTAAGATCTGAGCTACAGTCCTCTTGCTCATAAAATGGGCCCATATTAACACATGTTTTTTATTTTGATTCTACAGAACAGAGGCGGGAAGAAATAAAATTCTGGAAGCAAGAATTAGATAACAAGCTAGAACAAATTGTTCATGAGACAGAGATGTTGTTGACTTTCAAGAAGAGGCTGGAGAGAGCTTTGGAGGGCTGCAAAGAGCCTCTTGTCATTGCCCAAAAATGTCTTCTGTACAGGTGAGATGATTAAGAAGAAAAGCATCCAAGGAGAGCAAAAAAAAATCTAGGTAATGAACCTTTAACAAATAAGAAAAAAGACTGCAAACTAAAGGCCTGTCTCTCTTTGCAGTGGAGTCACAGCCTGATTTAGGTGTTCAAACACTGGGGAAAGCTGAACTTCATCATATTCTGTTAGATGAAGGCGTTTGAACAACATGGATGATGGTTTTGCCTTTCTTCATTTAGGCAGAGGCGAGTCGGGATTGACTTGGTGCACGATGAAGTGGAACGGGAACTACTGAAGGAAGCTGAAGTCCTCCAGGGAATTATTGCTTTACTTGGACGTACATTGGAACAAACCAATGAGCAAATCAGGTGCAGAGGCAAAGAGCATAATGGAACGCTATTTAGATGAAAATTAAGACAGCCATAATACTGAGAAGTTGTACAGTCAGGCTGAGCATGGGTCCTAAGTTGTCCTCAATGCTTAACAGTTGCAGGAGGTCAGTCCTGATTCAATCAATCAGTAATGGTGAGAGGTTCTGCACGTCGAATATAAAGTACTTGCACTTGATCCTTCATCTTCTCATGATCGAGTCCCGTGTCTTTAATTTTGATGAGAATTGTACCATCGATTTATAGAAAGGCAGGTTCATGCTGTAAATTTTGTGACTTGACAACTAAGAGTTCACACACGAAGTTTTCCATAGCAGCGTTTGAATTACCTAACGCATGTATGCATGAATATTAAGGACACCTTGGAGTGTCTACACTTTGTCTTAGAGTCTGGTTGTTTCTTCTCCTAGACGAAACCGTTCAGCAAAATACAACCTGGATATGGATCTGAAGGACAAATTCACAGCTTTGACGATTGATGATTACTGTGCTAGCTTGACAAACGACACTCCTCATATCGTATATGCTGATAATGCAATGAAAATAGAAGGAAAGTAAGTGGTTCTTTAGTTCAACAAACATATGATAATTACACAGATAATGTGGACTCTCCCGGTAATAGCAAGATTAATTTTGCCTAAAACAGGCTTTACCTTTTAGCCATCTAATCGTTTCTCATACTTCTGTCCATCACTTTTGTATCTGTGTAATATGTCTGTGAAATAAGCCACAATAATCATACTCCCAGTGAGCTGCAGTTCACTAGAATTTTTTGAAGCTCACTGTTAGCTAAGGAAGAATTTCTCATATCGCTTAAACGCAATAGATTTGCTGATCTTGCCTTCTTTCCTCTCCCATGGTGTCCCAGTGGTGAGAATAGTTGCACTGGGACACACGAGGTGTGGAGTCAGTTTCTGACTTGGTCATTAACCTGTCAAATGTGCCCCTTCTGCATGAGTTAGTTAGTGCGAAAGGTTTAAATGGAAAAATAGCTACCGCGGAAAAATGGGCTGAAAAGAGGAGCTATACTGAGAAAGCGATGTGTGCGAGAGCCTCGCAAAGTCACTGTTGCCATGCAACAACTGGCAAGCTTGTAACACCAAGAGACTGACGGCTCTCTCTGCCGCCGCGTTAGCTCGGGTCAACAGCAGGTTTCGTAACTCAGACCGCACCCAGAATGGTGTTACCATTCTGCTATGTGCAAATGACAATTACGACTTTATATATCCACCCGATGAAACAAGGTTTCTCTAAGGAACTTTCCGAACATCCGCCTGCAAGCCACAGCTGCGCAAGGACGACCCTCTAATTCTGGGGATACAGCTGAGGCTGGGCTTATCAACTGTTGCTCTCGGCAGGTACCGAAAGTGTCGTATAGATGAACTGTGTGAGACAGTAAGTGACCATGTCATGTAAATAACTACCTGCTATTAATAGTAACAGCTTTACTAATGAATGATGTTCAAAGAAATATTGGCCGTTATGTGCGTTTCCCCCTGCAAGAGCTTAAGCCTTTGCCAGGGGAAAAGAAAGTTACAGGAAAGCTGCTCTATGACTCTAGCAAATTTGTTTTCATCTGACTCTCATCCACTTCATTATTTTGTATCTGTAGGATTCCCAGGACAAGTGGCACTTACTGGGACATGCAGTTAAAAGTACTGCTTCGTTCTTGATTTTGTGGCATAATTACAGATTTATGAAGTCATAGAGGGCCTGGTGCTGTCTGTCGGTAACCTTTTGTTTTGAATCTCTTTCAGTTTTGTTAGCCCTGAGGACTGGATAGATTTCTCAAACATAAATGTTGAAAAGGCTGACAAGCAAAGAAACAATTCTTTGGCACTGAAGGCACTTATCGATAGCATTCTCTCACAGACAGCAAATGACATGCGCAAGCAATGCGAGATGGTGAATATTGCTTTTAGAAACAGGGTGAAGGAAGTCAAGGATGCCAAACACAAGCTTGAAACATTTCTTGCAATGGTAAGTCATATGGGGCAGTCAGTGAAAAAGTGGAAACACTGGGCTTGGGTTATCCACCAGTTTCCCAGTCCAGTGGGTTGCACTTTTTCTTTCCTGCCACGTTTTCCTTTTTGTTCCCTTCTCCCTCCTCCGTAAAAGTCATCTTAAATTTTTTTTTCTCAGCTCTGTGTGCACCACCACAGAGATGAATTTCTGAAGTCACTTATTCAATCTAAATGTTGCTGTAGCCATCAGTAAAGCGAGGATTTTCCTTGCGATTTTTAGTTGCACGGGGCTCCTATAGCTTTTTCAGGATTGCGATATAAGAGCGCAATAATTGATAAAAGCAGGGTCAATGTGCTCAAAATTTGACACATGAAAACCAAGTATTAATATTAAAAATTAATTGCTGAGCATAAATTTCTGGGTTGACCCAGAAGAGTGTCATCTGCTTTCCAATGAAGGATTCATACTCCTGGTTAAGCTCTGCAAAATACTGTTTAATGAACTAACAATATAGTGAGTGTTACTGTGATTGCTACAACTATTAAAGATGACGATGATGATTTCACGCATTGTAAGAGGCAGTGCGCAGAATTTCGTTGTTGGATTTGTTAAGGTGATGGATGAGATTGCCTCACAGGAGAGGAACATTGCAGCCTTAAAGAAAGCAATCGCTGATAAAGAAGGACCTGTAAAAGTGGCTCAAACCCGCCTGGAAGCGAGAAACCATCGCCCCAATGTGGAACTGTGCTATGACACCGTGCACTGCAGCCTCATGAATGAAGTTCAAGAGATTACCAAAAATATTCAAAGGCAAGTGGAAATGATGCAAGAGGAAAATCTGTGGTCTAGATTACTGGGTTAATTTAGTGTGTCAGGGTCCCAGCCATTCTCCCTGAAAAGTTGGGAATTTGCTTTTCTCTTAAGGGCAGGACGTTTAAGGGAAGTTGCATGGATATTGTCTCTATGAATCCCTTTCCATCTTTCTTTTTCTTGCTCTGAATTCCTAACCCATATTAGAAAAAAGAACCTGTTCATGTGTTTTCAACTAATGCCCGCCTCTATTTTCCTTATTAGATTAAAGGATGCATTGGCACAGGCTGAGGCAGAGCTGAAACGCCTGAGCTGCCGACAGCTTTCCTTGGAGGAAGAGATCAAGGTCAAGGAGAATACACTGTACATTGATGAAGTGCTGTGCATGCAAATGAGAGAGTCTGTTTGCATAAACAATTACTGAAGTCATCATACGGGGAGACTGTGCTCCGAAGAACCAGCTCCTGGTGAAATTTTATTGACAAACCTCCAAATTTATTGGCTTGGCTCAGTGCTGTCTAGTTGTGCAAGGTAATTAAAACAGACCTAGTACCTACAGCTATCTGTTTCACAGCTCTCTGTGCCCTAAAACGTTTGATGAAATCTTCCACTTGGCAATAATAAAATTCCAGAATAATGAGAAATGCCCCTTCTTCCACGTTTCTCTCACGTCTAATCAATGATATCTTTTGCCATTGAAAGGTGTCAAAAGGTGCCTCTGTGGAAGCTAGAGCGGGAGTGTCCTCATAAATCACTTGTTGGAAAGCTGGGCAAGTGGGAGGGATGTCTCTCAGGACTAGCCATGCTATGTTTTGTTTTTATCTTAGCATCTGCTGCTAAGAACTAGGTAGTATGTCAACTATTTAACGGGACTTAACTTATCCAGCTGATATACTAGATAGTGCATCTGTCTGCATCTGAATCAAGATCAAGTCGAGGCCAACTTTGGGAAAATCACTTCCTCACCCCAGGTCTCAGTTTCCCTGTTTGTAAAATGGCAACGATGAGATGGGCTTCTTGGGTAAAGTGTCTGAAGCTCTGCAGTGAGAATTGCTGAAAAAAGAGGAGAGTCTTATTTTTATTGGAGATGCCTGTAAGGGTGGAAAAGGGATCACTGCTTCCTTTGTTCTGGCAAGGAAAAACAAAGCAAGGGCAAGAATAAATGATGCGGCAGACAAAGGAGATGAGTTCCCAAGTCCGGTATTTTAATGCGTGGAGTTTAAAATTGTCCCTTGCCTCTCTCTCGCTGGAATGTTAACTCCTTTTCAGAGGCATTGCTGTCAAGATTCAAATCCCTTATAAAGCCCTCCAAAGGATCCGTTAATGCAGATGTCGCTGGGTGTTCTTCTCTCCCTGTAGTTTACATCATTGGGTAGGTGATGACAAAATAATTGAGTTCTGAGTCAATCAGGTACTTGAACTTCCTGTAAATATCAGCCAACAGCTGCTCCTCCTCAGTGCTGTCGTCATGGGCTGTATAAATCCTGACCTGTATGCACAAAGAGCAGTCACGCCTCTCAGATACGGGGAGCCCAGCCCATTAGAGTTCGTGGCAACAACAAGCATCTGTGACTAATGGGGAATCTAGAGAAGTAACATTCCTTGAATTTGAACAGAATCTTGAGCTTTACTCTCTTCCCGATCCCAACTGATTGAAAACATCAGCTCCTGCCAAAGAATTTTTGGGAGGTGTTGGGAGGAATGGCTTAAATAGTGGAAGACTAGCGAGGAGGGTTGTAAATAATTCAGGTGATCTTAGACATGGGAATAGCCCTCGATAACCCATTGTGAGGACAAGCCATTGTCTGACATGGACCGAGTTTAACTGTGCCTGCACCTCCACTTGTGTGTGTCTGCCTGGGGGTTGCTTTCAGGATCCCTCGGTGAGCAAAGGAAGGGAAATAAATTTAACTCTTTGTCTTTTAGTTGTGGTTTTGTGGTTGTCCCAGCTGTCTGGCTGTGCTGACTCAGACAGGAAGAGCAAGGTTCTTTTTACCCCCAGAACCAATGCATCCCTGGGATCTGCAGAGGTCTGTGGGGACCTACTGAATTCAGATGTTAGCGCACAAAGTAGCATGTCAGTATGGTTTATACCAGCTACAGCTGTGGCCCGGCCCCAGTTCAACACAGGATCCCTAAAGGATGCGATGTGCTTATATCTTTTTGCTATTTAGTGGGATTCAGTCCACCTTCCTCAGTTTGAGCAGAGAATAAGCACTGAGCCTGAGAGGTGACTGAGAAACCCTAGAAGTGGGAGAGGGCTTGAACTAGAGGTGACAGAGGGAATGCCAGTCTAGGAAGGGCTTATGGAGTTTTTGGGACTTCATATTAAACATCTATTCTATCTTTATGTGGCTAAGTATGTTGGAAAGCCCCATTTCTGTGAGCGCCTCCCAAGCTCTTTAGTACTGAGGCATAACATAAGGAAGATAGTTATATTAACACTCCTGTAAGTAACCTTTGCCTGGGCATGGGGACCTTTAGGTAGAGGAGCAAGAGTGGGAATCAGAGTTTTGATGCACAAAGTCTTACCTTTATGGTAGTCAAAATGCATTTCCTTTCTGCGCGGTTTTGTAGCAGCCTCTCCATAAAGCTGACACTTAGAAATGCCCAGACTTTCAGAAATAACAACCTCTTGCATGATAAGATAAGCTGTAGCAGCTCATTGTCCAGCAACTCATGGTCATTGTTCAATTCAAGTGTTAATTTCTTGAAAAAGAATGAACACTGTTAGTACTACCGAACAGACATTGAGTGCAGTAACTAGAATTCAACAAATAGTTCTCCAAGTTAACCAGCAAAAGTGAGTGTCAGCAGATCAATTTTGTCCTTTGACGTTAGCTGAGAATCTCTTTTGCATTATGACAACAGTGTACGTGCTACAGTAAATCACTCTCTTTTTAAGATGGGGTGATCCCTTGTGCATTCATCAGAAAATGGTGCGCCCACAGTCGTGCCATGATCTTATTTGACATACTGAAAATTATCCCAGAGACAAGAGTAGAGCCAATGACGGTTTCTAGAAAGCTTTCCAGATCTCTGGTGTTCGTTGGAAACTCTGCGGTGCAACAGGACTTACAAAAAGCTGTCAGCAACCATCGGGCATAAGGCCACGTGTTTCCCTCTGGCACGCAAAGACCTGATGCTCGCTTATGTGGGTCAGCTGTCGCGAACCTTTGGCAACGCATCCCTTGTGGCGCTGAAGCGCCATTTATGCATTGCCAAAATAGAGCAGCCTGATAGCATTATGGTGGGTTATAAATGGACAACGGTAATTACTTGAACTACACTATAGCTGAAACGCTGAAGTGACTCATGAAAACTGCCCCCTGAACATAAAACTGAAGCAGTCAGGAACTTCTATTGCTGACTGCCGTTATGCAGGAGGCCTACGTGATTGTTTAGCTTTGTGATACTGCACTAGGGTGTCCCTGTTGTTTCCCTTACCTGCAGACCATGCCAGTAAGCTGGGAGAAGGTTGGTGAGGGTAGGTCTCATTGTCCAGTCTGGGTCACTAAAATAACAGCTCCGTAGGCTGATGCTCCTAACTGGGATCTCCACTAGCAGGATCCTAGCTAGGTGATCATGCTTCATGACTCTTTCAAAGAAGAAGTTCACGTTCAGTTTTGGTGCTCTCTTGGCCAAGTTTGCCCACGACATTCCTGAGACCACTTGCCCATGAGGGTCATGGATATGACACTTAATATTCAAGGTGCACAGGGAATGAGAGCTGTGCTCCCTCAGGATGTCCAGCAGTTCATCAGAGATGCAGTTATAATTGAAAGTCAGGATGGTCAGGCTGTGGAACTTAGACATAGTTTGGTGGAACAAGGTACTGCTGTAGACAGAAAGGTGGAGACTGAAGAAATCCTCAATATTGATTTCAGATATAAAGCTTCTATTTGTCAAGCTGCTCAGAGAATTCAGAAGCTCACAGCCTTCTTCCAAAGTTATTCTTGCTCCTTTTAAGTTCAGATAATCAAGTTGACTGCTCATTCTTTTCAGGAAGGCAGCTAAATTCTTGATAAACTGAGCCCTAACCACATTTTTCCAGATCAAGCAGTCTAATTCTAGGTACTTGATGCTCAGGGATACTAGGTGACTATTACACTTACCCAGGTGTGAAAGAAGGCCTCGCAAAATCACTTGAAATTTTTTGATAAAGGGAGTATTGTAAGGATTCGATAACTTGATCTCAAGGTGCTTCAAATACCTGCCAAATTTCTTGGTATACCACAGTGCACTTTGAAACTCCAGTGTGCGTGCCCTTGATGGTTGGCCATAGAATGTGATGGTTCTGCATCTCCACAGAGATCCGGAGTACATGGCGCAACTCCATTTTTTACAGACCAAGGCAGCCCGAGATCTGTCCCTGTCATCTAACCAGTGGAAGACATGCCTCAGACAGACATCAGGTAGATAGGCCCAGGAGCTTTGCTCGCGTTCAGTGTCATTTTCCATTGAGAGGACTTCTCTTCTGGGTCTTTAGTCAAACCTACTTGCAGAAAGCTGTGGGTAGATTTCTTGCCAATCCCAACATAATAGGCTTCTAAACAAATGGATGAAAGTTTGTTTCTTCACAATCAAAACCAACAACCCTTTCTTTGCCTCTGTACTCTAGCTGTCAGAGTCAAAGCTCTTGAGTCTAAACTATAGTCTTACCTAAACCAAAAGAAAAAAACAAAGAGTGAAGAGCAATCACAGCACAAGCACAGGACACATCTTTTAACTTTTCGGCCTTTGCCTTCAGTCTAGCTAAACAGTGATATGGTTTAGCAGTCACCCCCTCTAAGAAACCTTTGGTTAGCATCAGCTGTAACTAATTGATCATGGTTTGTGGTCTGTTGCCTAGCATTTAAAAGTACTCTGGGCTGTATACATTTGAACCGGACCGTCAGTGCAAAATTAGCACTTAGGACTTTTCACAGCCTTCTGGGGTACCATTTCATGAAAATTAGGACCCTGCCTTAGATTAAGGTAAAGTCTGTGTTGAATGTAATAAACAATATAAGTTGTTTCATCACTCAGTTCAAGCAGGATATTCAGTCATTGTGCTCTAATGGACAGGCAGCAGGCTGGCAAGTCCGAAGACCACCTGGGTCTTTGTAAGTTCACCTAAGCAAACAAATGGTGAAGTTACTAGTTCCACCGTCAAGGCTGGACTGTGTGAGTTTTCAGCTCCATGCACACTTTTCCAGCTCACAGAGTTTCCCTGAAGAGTTGAAGATTTCTTTTCTCTACTTCTAACCCCTTCCTGGAGTTCAGCCGTTGCCTTGGAAGAAATAGGTGACATTTGCGATGCCATGACAACTGGATTTATGTAAGGGCAAACAGTGAGAAAAATCGACCAAAGCCACTTGGGCTAAGGTGAAGACAATGAAAAGGAAAAGCAGACATGCTGGGTAGTCCCTCAGGAAATGAGAAATACAGACCACAAACTACCAGTGAGGCGCAGTCTGTATGTCTTGTCCACTTTTCTTGGAATAGATAAATGGACAAGGGATCTGAGCAATAAACAGTCATGAAGGGAAAAGATGTATCCTCCGTATTTTCAGCAATAAACGGTCAAGAAAGGAAAAGATCTATCCTCTGTGTTTTCAGCTACAAAATACCAACTACATCCCACCGGCTTGTAATGTGCTTGTTTTCATGAGCCCTTCTACAGATCAGTGTACTAACAGGCTCTGCAAACAGACAAAGGGCCATGGAAAGCTAGTGTTTTGCTAGTACCTTCGCAGAGGCTAAAGTTCAGGATGTATTTATTTTCCTTCCCCATAATACACGTGTCTTAATCATGTCCACTTGAAAAATCATTCCTTGGCTTTTGGGGTGAAACCGGAAACACACCAAGTGATACTTTCTTATGGTCTACCCCAGAAAGCAAGGCTTCTTGTCTGACAGGACTATGAGAAGATCCAACTCAAAAGTACAATATGCCAATCTCCAAACAATCTACCTTTTCTACTTTGCACATGATAATCCGCTGCGTAAAAAAAGTTGAAAAGGATGGAAACAAGAATGCACCGTACGAAGAAGAAGAAAACACGCAGATCCCATAAGAGTCTGTTTACAACTGCAAAGGCTCAAGTACTTCTATTTTAATTTTATAAAAAGGAATGAAAGGACAGGCTGACAGCCCAGTTCAGCTTCAGTCTGCTGTTTGCCTTTTGGCCTACAGTTCTTATGTCACACAGAATGTCTCCGCCTGTACACATGCTCTTTTTAATTAGCACCATTTCTATTCTTAGGGATTCCTCTGCCCACTTTTGCCATTCAAAGTGTCAATCCAAATCCCCAGCTACCAAGATAACCCTTGGAAACTGAGCACGTGGTCTGATTACCACCCAACCCTCTCTCTTTCTTGTATTTAGTAACCCTAAGAAGAGCTCTTTGTTTTGCCTAAGCATCAGTCATTTAGGAGGTCTCTAGATCAATGTTCAAAAATCCAAGCCACATCTTAAAATATGGTGGCTGAAGCTCCAGATTGCTAGTGAGAAGAACCTGAAACTTTCACTATAGGGATTGAGGGCAGGGAGGACCCAGGGGAAGAGGTGTAACATTTCAGCTACCTGGAAGCTCTGAAAGTCAACGGACAGAGGAAAGCAGAAGAGTATATAGGGCTGCAATACATAGAAACACATCTGTTAATAAAGGATGTTTATTACACTATACTCATCATTATTAGTGTGTGAATACAAAAAGGTACAAATGTGGAACTTTTTTAAAACCAGAGTTCTTAGGAATTTGTAAGAAGTATGTTTATAAGCCAGTGGTGAGATTCAAGAGGTATCCTGCAGCATTACTGGGTTGGCCTCCCCATTGTTATAAGTCTTAGCTAAGGAGGTGTCTTTAGCTGTCAGCTCTGAGTTTAACTTGGTGGGGGAAAAACAAATCTTTGGAAAAAACTAGATGCTGCTACAGCTCTTTCTAGAGCAATTTTTTTCGGGTAGAAGTCATATAAAGATAAATGAATGTTTTGCATGTCTTGTTTGCCTCTCGGGTAAGAAAAAAAAATCTAAATCAAAACAAAATCTCCCACCGCCGAACAAACACATCCTCTGCACTTGGCCCTCTTTGCTGCCCGATTTGATTCAGAGGGCATCCCTGATGCTTTACGGTCCCACACGGACAGTTACACCAGCAAGAGCTGCAGAAGCCCGTGGGGTAAAAGCAAACAAACAAAAACCTTCTAAGACTTTGACCGATAATTACCAGAAGTAACAGGAGCTGTGGCTTGGATACCCAAGTGGGCAACCCAGCCTGAGTCCTTTTACTACTCCAGCTGTCGCGGATCTCTGGGCCGAGGTCCGCAAAGGGGCCAGACCCGCGGGCGGGNTCAAACGTGGTGGCGGCGCCCACGGCGGGTCCTGGAGGGAGGCGGCAGATCGGTGCCGATCCGGGTCTCGGTCCCGTCCGGCGCCCTGGGTGAGTACTGCCCCTAGCAGCTGCCAGAGCGGTCCGGTCGCGGCCCACTTTTCCCGAGCTCCTCTCCTCCGATCTTGGCGGCGCTTTTCGCACTTGTTTCTACCGTCCCGGTGGGCGCAATAACGGCACCGGCCCGCCCGGTGCCCCCGTGTCTCGTTTACCCCCACGTGGCGGCACGGCGGATCCGCCGCGGCTGTCGGCGAGGAGCACGGGCAGTGCCAGCAGAGCGGGGTCCCTGCGGCGAGAGCTGCTCGGATCGGACGAGATCGGGGGCCGGCCGTGTCCGGGGGCCCGGACGAAGGCTACCCCAGACCGCCGTGGCCTCCAGAAGAACTAGAGCACCGCGCTGTCCTGTGCAATACCCGACTGATAACAGATTATTGCAACCGTAGGACGGCAGCGGCTCTCTCGGGGCACGTACATATGTTTAAATTGTCATATGTCATTTAGATGGCATTTTAGCCCTTCCCACCAAAGCCTTCTGCCAGTAATAATCCTGTCTGTTTCAGGAGTTATGTATCCACAATCATAATTTTGACTGAAGTAGGAGCCTTCAGCTAGCAAGTACAGCAGAAGACAACAGCAGCTGCATAAACTTGTCTCGCAGTGGAAGGTTGTTTTGATTAAAGAAGGCAAAAATTTGGGATACCAGATCTTTATCTGAGACAAAAAAAATTGGACTCATAGAGCATTCTACCTCTCAAACTAGAGTCTTGCAGAGGAATTGCAGAGCGAGGCTTCTTTGTGGACTTGCACAAACTGAAATAGCTGTAGAAATCAATCCTGTTTTCTTTCAAGCCTCCAAGTAAAAGTCTGCTCAGCTCTGATTTTCTATTTTCTGGCAAGTGTAACCAAATACATTGTGTAATGGTTTCCATTTCTCTTTTTTTACACCACTTTGTACCTTGTTCTGTCTAAGCTTTGCTCTCATTTTGATTGTTTTAGAAATAAGGTTGACCAAGAACGGAAACAAGATGGCATCTGTGCTTCAAAATGTCAAAGCCACAGTGGCCTGGCGGAAACACCAGCTCCTAGCTGACTTCAATGAGAATGAGAGCCCCGTGCCTGACAAATTCAAGAGAAGGGCCTCTCTGAGTTCTCTCAATACCATTCGCATGTCTCTAAGGAAACGGGTACCATTAAAGAGAGTAGAGCTGAATTTTCATAGAAGCCCAACTAGGGAAAGCCTGGAACCAAGACAGAAGTGCCAAACTCTTCAGACTATTAAAAGAACAGCAAAATATGCATTTGGAACAGTGTCCCAGGTACTTTGCCTTTGCAGAGGAACATGGATAGAGTTTAGTTTTTGCTTCAACTCCAGTACTAAGATTTCTGAATTCTGTACTGAGTGCTGTATTCCAGAGAGTCCATTCCCGCGCGCTTGCACGACTTAGTAGTTGTCTCATAGCTACTAACTTTTAAAATCACTAATATTTTTTCCCAAAGTATAGACAAGCAAATCCTGGATGTGGGAGAACATGGAAGAAAGTGAAAACATTTTTTTATTTTATTATGAAATAAAAGCTTTTCCACTACTATATTTAATCACGTATGGCAGAGCAACCTCCACATGGAGGAAGCTGGGTAGAGATTGCCATCACTTGCAAAAATTGTTACTGAGAAATGTGCAGCACTTTGGACTTTCTTTTATTTATTCTCCTGTACCTAGCCTATTTACTAGTATGTTCTTCATTATAATTAATCTATATTTAGACTGACAAAACCTGCTACAAGGTAGCAGGGTAGCAGATTCAAGCTTGTACTTCCCTTCATTGGAGACCTCGGATTTTTAAATGCACAAGTTCTCTGTAGGGGAGCCTGACTTTTTCCAGCATAAGAGCAGCAGGAGCTTTGTTCCAATGGCTGTTCTGAAGTCCTTGACAAGTGCCAAGGGTTAGGGAAGCAAGAGACTCCTACAATGCAAATGAGTACAGAGGTCGAGATGCATTCATGTTAGTTGAAACATAATATGAGAATGGAAGCTAGGAATTCAGCCCAAATGTTCCTAGTCTTCCTGGTTCCAAACTCTAGGCTAATTGAGTTCGTTTAGCCTAACATGTCTAATGCTTCTTTCAGAAAATACAGAAGTCTTGCCAAAGCCCAGGACTCTCAATGGTGACCTCTCCAGCTGAATCTATCAGCAGAAGCTCTGCGATCAGTGCTACCAAAAGAAGAAGTACTACACCTCGAACACCTTGTTATAAGAGTGTTACTCCAGCAGTCAGTTCCAAAGGCACTCCAAGGTCCAGCAAAAGGGCCTTGCTTGGGCCAACGAGGGTGTCAGAACATAGAGAATCAAGGGATTTCTCATCCTGGCTTGGTAAAAATGCTGTCGCTCTCCGGAGATCAAGAAGAGCAGCAGCACTGAAGAGCCCTTATTCATCACCTGCTCCTTCCAGCAGAAAGACGTAAGTCACATTCTTTTGTAAACCTTTTTGGTTTTTTTTTTAATTGCTCTGATTAGAATATCTGGTAAAGTGAAAGGGAAGGTATGAAGTTTACTGTCCTATTCTCTGGAAGGGATGTGCTGCTCCAATAGCTAAGAAAGTAGTTCCAGCTCACTGTATAGACAGGGACTGAGCTCTGCATAAAGCCGAAACATAAAAAAGTAGTTTTTTGCTAATGGGAACTTTTAAAATATTACTCTCCCACTGGGTAGGGTTGCACTGTGTTTCTCAGCACCAGTGCCTAACAGATGCTAGAGACATACCCGAGTTCTTTGCTAGTACCTTTTCAATAAAGGAAAATGCTCCGTATGTATCTCACTTCTATTTACTTGTAACTTTTCCAAAGCTGCTGCTTGTATTGCAAAGGTAGCAGGAATAGCTCTGTTAATGGTGAGTTCTTTATAGAATGTAGATAGATTCCTGCCGCAAAGAACAAACGCAAATTAGATCAAGGGGTGTGAGCTAGGGAAATAATAATGTGCACATGGGTTTTTCTTTTGATCAAAGTCACAAGAAAGGTTAAAGCTAGAAGCTGAATCCAAGCCTTGTGAATCTGAATCCTGTGTCCGAGCTGGAAGATAGCTGTCTGGGGGATGAATGGAGATGTGAAGCAGTTGGCCAGTGGAATTAAGAGCATGATTGCCAGTGCCCTCAATTTCTCTGGGTAGAGTCTAGAGGTAACAAGAGTGGTACTGCAGGGATAGAGGCTTGAGTAGTGTCTCCTAGTCAGCCTGTCCCATTTGATCTTTAGCAATGACCATTCTTTTTACAGAGAGTTTGACCGCGAGTTGGAACTGGTCTCCTCAGGGATTTGCCAGTTGAAACGTATCTCTCAAGCATTCGATGATGCCATTGTGAAAGAGGAGAGGTAAATACTGCTAAGTGTCCTTCAACTTTTGGCACAGGTTACCTCCCACCTGAACATAGCCAATTGCAGGCTAAGTAGTCCCTGTAACTCAGGATGAGGAATAGTTGCAGAACTTTTTCAGGTGTAATGTAGTACATCTGTTTTTTCCTCAAGATATCTGGGAAGATTAAATCTGCAGTTGGATTTGCACCTTCTAAAACCTGCAAATGTTCTCCTTGCCTTCAGGTTCTTTGTTGCGGAAGTAATTTTTAGCAGCAAGAGCCTACCTTTGACATTGTGTGAGGACAGTATCTCCCTGACTCTTGTCTAAAAGAGGGGCCAGTCCAGGCTGGGGGAGGAGGTGGGAAAATTCCAGTGTACTGACACAGTCACTGATGTCCGCACATCTATTAGAAAAATCCTTTTATTAGGTAGCATTAGGTTAATGAACAGTCCTTAGTACCCAGTTGAAGAAGCCTCTTATAAAACACCTTGGTTAATCCACAGGGTGTTAGGCTGCTGTACTTGTGAAGGTTATATCATTTTGAACTAGACATATTAAGAGAGTAAAAATTAAAGGTCAGAAGTGTTGTCACAGGGTTCTGTTCACTAAGCTTCTTCCTCTCTTAGAACACTTGATGTCAAGCATTCAATAACAAAATGTCAAGCACCTCAAATTCCCTAGAGAGAGTTTAGCATTAAGTACTTTACCTACAAAGAGGTAGGGGCTTAACATCCCAGATAATTGCAAAAAATTTTACCAGTGGGACCATGTCTAAATAACCATAGGTTAAAGCTTGTATCAAGTTAATTTTATCATAACCACTGAAAGTTCACTAAATCTCACTCCTCATATTCTCCCATCTGCTAGTGATATGACAGTTTCTCTCATTCGTAACTGAAGATAGTAGCAACCAGGTAAAGTAGTTGTTCACTTACCTTGTCTACGCCTGCATGCATCTGTGGGGAGAAAACCTGCTGTTTAGATAGAGAAAGGCTTATTAACTCATGCTGCTTTAAGGCAGCATTATGCAGAACCACAGGGTTCTTCCTTCATATTCTGTGGGAATATGAAGACCGTGGCTGCGTCTGCTACGGCAGATCATTGCGCAGTTGTAAAACTTCACTTCTAAATTGTGGATTAGTGAGTCCTTGTGGGTTCACAAGGAATCTCCTATGCAAACATCAGCTTTTCTCACCCCAGACCAGAAAACTACAGGTACTAATGTTTTTGTCACTCAAGTTCAGATCTCACTGGTTACTAATGATCACAAAGCATGAGAGAACCAACTATTATCCTGAGCTGTCTGATTTTACAGCCTTTCTTTTTCCATCCCTCGAATTTTCGTAGCAGTTGAGTCCATGCTGTCACAATTAACAGCAGCGCATTACTGTATTGGTGGCATTTTTAAACACAGCAGTTGTACCCAAATGAATGTAACATTAATATCTTCACCCATTATGTTGGGAGTGGTTTTTTTGTTAAAGGGAAAGGTACATACTGAGTACTATGTCCTATTTTGGCAATGAAGATAGGCACAAGACACTCTGCTGTAACTTTTTAAGAAAAATGAGAGCGGTTTCAAATGTTTGACCAATGCTTTAAGCAATGATTTGTACTGCTTCTGCTAATTTTGTCCAGTTCTCCTGAATGTGTAGATACATACAACGTGCTCTGTCACTGCCTAGTTGCCTACTGGAATAGTTGTGAAATGAACTGTTTTGGAGGTGCCTTTAGTCTTGTCTGAGACCTTCTGTTCTGGTATCCAGTTGCCATGAGTTTTAATGTTAGTGTTCCCTTTTCATTTTTTTCATGATACAGCAAACCTCGATCTCAAATGATTATTTCCAACTCCATGTATTGTTCTAATGTTTTGCATTTTAATGCATTAGATTATATCACAAGAAATGCTCCTATTGCTAGTTAAAATATTGCAGTACTTAATTTGTGTACTGCTATTTACGTTCACTGAAGATAACAAAATATTTTCTTGCCAGTTTAGAACAGTTACACGGTGAAAGTGTACCAGACCTTTTCCTTTCTCCTTTCTGTTTTCCAGCAATTTGTGTGACAACCAGTTTATTAGCTCTACTGACTTCACGCTGCTAATGGCAGTCCTGTTGTTCTTCTGCAGGCAACAAGCAATATCAAACTACTGCTATCTAATGGCACAAAAATCACAGTCTGTACATCGATCCCTGAAATCATCTAAAGCTATCAGAAGGCAAGCAAAGAAAACTCATCAGGCACCTGGTACCTAGACAGAAATGGCTGTAGCTGTTTTTTCATGTTTCCGAGTTTATGAGCACATAGGAAGGAGAGGTCCCTATAGGACCTGAAAGGATGCACTCTATACACTTAAATGAACCATTACGTTTTTTTTTTTTCTTCTGATGAAGGTCAGGGCTTCTCTTGCTTTCTCTTTTCAAGTAAATGGAGTATCAAAATGGTACAGTGTATTATGTCCCGCTGAGATGTGGGAACCATCCTGAGAGTGACTTTCACGAGGCAGTAAGTACTTAGAAACTGATGCTGAACTGGGCAGCAAGAATGGCCGAAGCCAAGGGCCACAGACTTATGAAGGGTGGTAATCCTAGATAAGAGTAGTGTTTAAACTAGAATCCAGTGGCTCTGAGTTTTAGCAGTAGTATTTTCCATGTGAAAAAGATTGGTTTATTATTTTGAAAGCCTAACTTTATTTTTGTTATTAGTAAACTAGAAGTTACTCATCGTATTAGCTGCAAGTTAATAAAACAGTAGCGGCGTCTTTGAGTTCTAAGCAAAACTGCCGTTCCAAAGCAACAGGCTTCTGTGGAGCCACTCATGCCACAAGAACAGAGCCATATTAGGACTCTTACTTCATGGCCTTAAGGGTTAGCCTAACCAATCCTATCTTAGGTAGTTTGGTTCCAGACAAATCAGAGCAGCTCTGTAATTTCTTACTGCTGCTTTAGATAGTATCTTGGCAGTTGAGTTAAACATTGCTTTTGTGTTGAATCTGTCTTTTAGTTATACACGGAAATTTGTTACTACAATTAATGTAACCTCTTGCAACTACTGTTACTAGCTAATATCACAGTGCAAGTATTTTGATTATGTATATTTAGCATTTGATACCTGTATTTTACTTCTAATTACTTTTTAAAAAAATTACCATTCACTTGACAAGCCTTTTTCGGTATGTCATTCAATATAACAAAGTTTAGTCTTTCAAACAAAAGACTTCTTGAGTTTCTAGAATTCAACGGCAGGGCTGTTTTCCATGGTAAGCTTTGTGCAGGCTTCTCCGATTATGTTCACTCTAAAACGAACCTTCGAATGAAAGACTGATTTGGGAAACTTTGCTCTACTTGATAGTTTTTAAGATGTGCACGTGACTTAGTAGTTCCAGTTACTAAAATTTTAATGGTATCAGGTGATAAATGTGAAAAGCATTCAGTTAAGATTTATGTATAAGTATTGATTTTAAACTTTCTCACAATTTTTCTTTTTTTTCTTGTCAAATTAAACAATTTTAAAACACTGAAACAGTTAATGCGGCCTGGAAACATGAAAGCAACCCTTCCACAGCCTGAAGACTTCTAGACTTTCAGATAACTGATAATTTTAGCTTATGTTATTTCTTCATGTAGTGTTTGTGTGTGTTTTGTGGGCTGGTTTTTAGGGTTTTTAACCAACTTTTCTATATGGAAGTATAGAAAAGTATAGTATCTCCAAGTTATTCTTTCCATGTCTTGAAACTACTTCTGTAAAGCTTTCACAAAGATGTTGTCTCATTAGTGAAATACCTTCTTCTGTGACTTTTGAAAAGGAAGGAGGGTTGGAGTTTTGTGAAAAGTTGACCTCCAATCTAAGCATTATTTCAGACAAATCAAACAGCCTGTATTCATGTTTCCACCAGCTCCTAGGACATGTACAATGACGATCCAATATTTACCAAATCACTGTTAAGAAAAATCAGTGACGCTGTTTGTTTAAAGGCAAGGAAGGTTTTATTTAAGTGGCTAATCTGTTTTAAGATTTTAAAAACCAGCTCACATCAAAATCTATAGCAGTTGTAGAAATTTTACTCCTTATTTCATATTAAGAAATTCATTATTTTACATTTTTGAATCTTTACAAGGCAGCAATAAGAAATATAAACATTTGTCACCAGATAGAACCTTCTCACTGACAATATTTAAAATTATGCACTTAATAAAACTATAGACTGAAAGAACACCTAAAATTTCAAATTTCTTTGTGTGAATTCAGTTGTAAGGGGACTGCTTATCTTCTCCCCCACAGATAGAAAAACAAATTATGCATAACTCGTTTGCCTAAGTTACATGTGAGACTTGGGGTTCTGTGAGTGGACTGCCATTCTGGGCTGTACAGCAGTCATCCAGGAATAACCCTACCTTTCAAACTTGCTATTGTAAATCATGTTTCAGTGTTACAAGCTCTGGTACACCATCTAGTATGTCACAGTAAACCTGCCTCTCTCTTTTCCCCCTCCTAAGTTCTATACATCCATACAAATAACAAATGAACTGTCAAATTTGTTTTGTCTTCCCCAACCTCCGAAAATTATGGTCAGTTTCAAGGACAGTTTATTGAGAAAACTACAAGTAGAGGGTAAACTGTAATAATCCCTATCTGTTGGGCTTGAACTAAAATGGACTTCAATTCCAGAGTCCATGGCACAGGATTCTAGCTGTTCCAGGCTTCATTTCTGAAAAACACATATTTTCATCCAGAAAAATGTGTTATTACTTCCATTTTTTATGGGGGTTCTGAATTTAGGCTCATCTGTAGGAACGTATAGTTACCTTGAGTGACTAAATGTCATGGAAGTCTTAATTACCTTGACAAACCCACAATTTCTGTTTAAGATATGAACAGAGACCATGAGGAATCATTGCTCTTAGAGAAGCTGAGAAGGTAGGCTGGAAAGTTTTGTGTTTGTAGGAATTCTATCCTGCATCAGCTCCAGACAAGGAAGGAAGTGCCACTTTGTCCCCTGCATGCCTGACATGAACAATTCAGTGCAGACATCTTGAGTTCAGATGCCACATGTCAATCTCTAATTGGGAAAATATGCAATCATGGTGCATAATCCTCATCTCTCCATTATCAAGCTAATGAGCTTATCAAAGAGGTACCAAATCATCTAGTCCTACAACGATGTACTCACCTTTCTGTGGCCTAGATGGCAAGAGGGGGAAAAAAAACCTGGGGGAAATCCCCAGGAACAAATCCTAACAACTGTTGGACCTACAGATTTTAAAATGTAAAATACCTACTGGTTTCAGGTATTATTTAAAATGCTTATAAACAAAGCTGTTAGCAAATTTAAAACAGAAAGTGATACAGAAAGAAGGAAAAAAAAACTTTTTTCCCATTCTACATTTATTCCACAAAGGACACGATGACACTATAGATCCAAGTATTGAAGATTTAAATACACCCATCAGTAGCGTCTTGGCTAATGAAAGACTGCAATGTATAAACAAAACAACTTGTTCGCTAGTAACAGCAAACAAAGGCTATTTTGCAGAACAGTGGGCCTTCTGAAAAAAATGTTGTCCTGCATAGGTCAGGATGAGTCACTTGTTTTCTCTAGTTTACTGATAGTTCCACTTCTACATAACCAGTGGAAGTTTTAGCTGTTTGGAAGCGACTTCCCTAGGTACTGGAGGAAAAAGTGAAGTAAACTGTATTAAGACTAGTTCAATGTAAACAAGTAAAAATGACAGCTTTCATGAACCCCAATGAATAAGAATTATAAATACTTTGTCATTTTTACACTTAACAAAGTTTTATGCTGAATATATACAAACCATGCCACAAAACTAAACAGGAATACTTTGGTCAAGCAAAATCTATTCCAAGAGCACTAGTGTATGCAAACAAAAATGTTACTCAAAATAAGAAGATTTGTACTAACATCACTATTCAATTCTGCAATCTATACAAAGATATCTTTTTCCAACCCTACCTAGCTAGACAACAAAATTGAACGGATAGCCACTGTTGCTGTGTTTGAGTTGTTTTTGTTGGTTTTTTTTTTAATGTATATTGGTTACAAATTTGCTGTGAAATCAGAACCAAAACTTAAGAGTCTTCCAGTAGCTATACATACATACACACAAACAAAATTGAAACACCACAGTTGTGAAGGTGTGTTTTCACAATATCTCAAATAACTCTACCACTGCTATTAATCACAGCATTTTTTTTACAGAAGTTTAAAATGGATCCATATCGACAGGACAAAGAAGCAAATGCTTTCAGCTACGGCTTGTACTGTAGCCTTAGCACCCACTGGACTAACAACTTTGTGTTTTACAATTTCATTTATGCTTCCTCCATTCAGCACATTAAAAGAATGTGCTTTTCTGTTACATGCTGGAGGCACTAAACAACTGATGGTGCTGAAACAACCAGTGAGTCTAACGTATGTTCTGTGGGCACACCCGACACTTCTCTGTCCCTTTCCCTTCCATGCATGCTAAAACACTTTCATAGCCTGTATAGTTTAAGTGCTGACTGCACAGAAACTGCAGCAATGAGAACCTGCAATCAAGAATAAGATGACCGTGGGATCAAATTCACCCTCAGTGAATGGTCTGCCTAGGGGACCGATCTTCCATGAAAACACAAGTAAAACTGAAATCCGACTGCAAGCTGAATGTCCACTAATGACCGGATGCAGTTTCGTGTGGACAAAGTGTGTAACTAAAATGCCTGTATCGCTGTTTTGCCAAAGTGCACAGCTGGAGCATGTGATCACAATATAAACCATTCTAGCCATGAGCAATCAGTAGTGCCGGAATTATGCAAATGCTATATAAGCTCTCGTATATTGTATGAAAACAAAGTTGGGGAGAATATTTTCAGCTTGATTTTAATACCATATGTAGAATCTTTGAAATTGTTAGCACACTAAATCACACACATACACATAAACACACACACACACACACATATACACGCTTGTTTTACTGCTATTAGTTCCTAATATTCTTAAGGGAAGCCAGCACAGCGACTACTGTAAAGGTGACCCAGCTATTAATAGAAATACACAAAACAGAGTTTTCATGACACGGTACCCTGCAAAATGACATTATGTCTCCAAGAGTAAAAGGCAGCCCTTTATAACCTAGGAGATTTTTCTAACCTTGTACTGAGACAAGACTATTTCCTTCAATACAGTCACAGAATTACACACAGATCCCTCTTTTGAAAGGAAGTAGACCTTTCTACTACAGCAATTTAAAACAAGCAAAATAGGTTTTCAAGTCTCTTGGGTGATAGAGGTAGATGGCTAAAGCAATAGTAGCTTTGAACAGGAATAGCAATTACTGTCAGGAGACACGCTACACAACACCCAGTGCTTAAAAAGAACTTTTTGATCAGTCAGTATTTTAGACCCCTCAACAAACTTAAAATTTTCCTATTATGTTCCTCTCTCTCCAGCCTTGGATTCCCATGTCTATTTAAAACTAACAAGCAGGAGCGTGCTAACAGTAAACTCACTGGAAGGAGATGGAGGCTGGTGTACCCATGCAACCTCCTCCTAGTGCAGAGCAGAGGAAAACAAATGGAATATGTGATTAGAATTAATACATGCAGTGGGCTGGGACATAACATGGAATAATTCTCCAATTTCATGTGTTCAAGAACTATGATACTACTGGGAAAGCATTTGAAAATGTAAAGGCTGCTTCAATATAGTTTGAGAACAGCTTTCATTTAGCTTTTGTAGTTGGTTGACTAGGTGACAGAGCATAAAACCCTAGCCCCCTGTAATGTTTACCTGCTCCCAGTGTTTGCTACCAAACTTTTTGCATCTTTCCTTAATCTTCAGCAGAGATTATCCCTTCCCTTAAAGTAAACATTATATTAAAAAAACCCAAACAACCAGTCCCTGATGTGCCAGAGATACTTCAGGAAGTTTGAAACAGGTAACTGACAATCCTGCCAAGCAACATCTGAAAATATAAATCAAAGCTCTCTGCTATTTTGCTGCCTCTTAAGGCAAAAGTTACACTCCTATGCCCTTCCAAAAGCACACCGAAACTTCAGGGTTAACAGGGAGTACAGACTTTACTTCTGCACTGCCTAAATAGTTTTCCATTGCGTTTCTTGTTTTACATGTTAACTTTCAAAATCATTAGCCAACTTGCTGAGAGACTATTTCTCATCTGGCAAAACCTGAAAGGGGGATGGAGGGGCACGACACCCTCTCCACCCCAATTCCCTGAAATAAAAAAACAAACAACAAACCTGAAAAAGGAATGTCCAGTTGATTTCAAGCTTTTGTAGTGTCAATAGTACGTTTTTAACTCTAAAAAAAAAAAAAACGGTTTTAAGGTGCACTTGTAACTTCATTGCAGGTTTTAAAACGTGCATCAGTTCAGTCATTACAGTTCTCTTGATTAATTTCAATGGAAGTATCTGCATGAAGAATCTGCAAACTGCTACTATGTAAAAGTAACTATAATGCTTCTGAAGTATTACCACTTAGGGAAATGTCACACATTTTACTTCTAGTAAGTCCATTGAGAGATCAGAGAGAAATTTATATCAGTAGAAAAATGTCTATTTGGCACCTGTATTTTTGCATGTCCACTCTTTGAAGCTAAAATGCTATAATTCTGAATGCTACAGATTGTCTTAATACAGCAATTGCTGTAAAGCACAAGAAGGTAAACAATTTATCAATTTGCTTAAGTACTTTTTTTTTTCCTCCAGTTTAAAGATTCTAGTTAGCATAATTAAAAAAGTGATTGCTCTGAAGTTTGCAGATCCCTTAGTAAAACAGTTCCCTTTAACTTGCCCTCTTCGGATTTTACTCTTGGACTGAGATCATCAGAGCCATCTTCTTTGGAATAGTCCACACATTTTTGCACAGCCATCGAGTTCCACAAACAATGTCATCTTTGTACAGTTGCACACTACTTTGTTTACAACACTAACTGTGTTCAAACTGTGGCAGACACGTTTATTTTGAACATGAAGTTTTTATGTTCGGTTCGCAAGTGAAGTTCTCTCATTTATTTGTCCAGCACCTCGCACAAACGAGCGCCCATGTTGTAGTCTGCTGACCAACACCGTAGGCTGAAAGGAAACCTCGGGTTTAAGGAACCCGGAAAGCCTCTTGTTAAACAAATCCTAACCACCTGTTATTGTGGCTCCCACTGCTGCTTCCCTTTATCGCTTTTATCGAAAAGTGAAGTGGAAACAGACGTGACTACTTAATGTTTGAAGTGTAAACTTTCTCTGCAACTTACGGGACCTACCCTTTATGCTGTTTTGTGTGCAGCTAGTTAGCTGATACCACAATCCTTCTGAGTAAAATCAGTATCTTTTCTTCTTATTGCACATATTATATCTGTTCCAAAAAATAACCGAATACATTTCCTGTTGCTATGATGATAAACTTGTGATAGTTTTAGATTGTTTTATGCTTTCCCAATAAACATGACAAGAGGAAGAGACTGGAAGTGCCCCACTTGGTGTAAGAAGGCAGATGTCAGAACAGGGAAGACTCCAAGGTACAAATTCCCATCTACATCTCTTAGTTTGGAGCTGCCTAAATACTATCTTTGAGGCATGCCTACAAGTTTAATGGGGTGCACCCAAGATCTACATTCCCTAGTCTTCCTAGGGAATAGATTCGAATTTGTGAACTCCGCCTCGAACCCAAGCAATGGAAGGCAAGTGCCGGTCATGATCTTTGTCTGATTCAGGCTGGCTCTGAGCACGTTCTGGCTTGGGGTTGGAAGAAGGTGGGTCAGGTTGCTGTACAGACATAGTCCTGCGGAGGTGGTTTCTCTTGCGCAAAAACTCAGGTTGTGAGTGGAGGCCAAAGCTGCCTTTTCTCAATATCATCCGAGAGTTATTCTTTTTGGGTCGTGAATGGAGACTGAACTCCAGCGAGGCCAAGTGGGCGGCATAACCTTCACTGAGGAACTGAAACAGGAAGGAAAGAAAGAGTGACAAATTACTGCTACCTTGACCTACGAGCTCTGTGAGGAATTAAGTTTTGATCACTGGCATCCCAGTTAGACACCTACAGAGCACTAACTCCTCACCCCTCACTTTTTCTTCAAGTTCATTTTATCATTCAGAAATATGCAACGCCTGCACTTGTAGATACAACTTGCAACCACTTGATTCTCTTCACTATTCACCCCTCCAGAAAAGGCCTCATTTGTAACCCAAACTGCCTTTCTTTGAAATACTGTCGTTGCTTTGCGTGCATCTGAGTTTGCACGTGCGTTCGCGTGCATGCATTTCCTTGTCTTCCCTAAGACTTCCTGACTGAATAGCAAGAGTTACTTACTTGGCACTGTGCCTGGTATTTCTTTGTGGATCGTCCAACTATGTAGATCTGGGATGGTGACAGAGCCAAGACACTGTACACAGAAATATCCTTCATGGAACCATATGCGGCACAGATTTTGATGTGGCACTGAAACAAACATTACTTCCAAAGTGAATGCGCTATTGAACACCATGCAACTACAAGGCTGGCACTTGATTTGCAATGAAGCAGCATATGAGTTGATTGTTAACAATTTCAATCTGTAAACAGAAAGCTAAATCGGTCTGCCTGCATATGAGCAAGAACTACGGCTATGCGCACAGGAAAGAACAAGCAATTCATTTACTTATTTGTCATGACTGGAGGCCTCTTTGGATGTTTTATCAGCTTTCCTTGCTCTTTAAAGAGTGAGAAAAGAAATGAGGAATGGCAAAAACACTTTGTGATGGCCAGTAAGATTTACTGTTCAGAGAAAAGGGAGATCTCTACTGAATAACATTCTCTGAAAAGAGGTTTTAAGGCTATAAATAAGTTTCTAGTACCTCTTGCACAAGATTCCGGAGAAAAATGGTCTTTTGTCGCAGTGGGTCATGAACAAGTCCATCTGAGAAGAAAATCATCCCTTGTGGGAAATTGTGTTGGGATAACCATGAAACCACACGCTGTTTTTGCATATCTGGACGGCCGGTGATATAGATAATCAGATATCCCAGGTCCTGCCAATGCCTGTCAGAAGAAGCAGTTAAATTATATATAAGTACAGAAAAAGAAACAACACTCATAGGTCAGGTCAGCATCTTTTCTCAGACCAGTTAGAAGTCAGATGTTATCCTTCAACAAGTGGAAAGGACCATGCCTAAGTCTCTGCTCTAATCAAGAAACTGAGTAATTATGTCTACACCTTGGAGGATCTGGAGGAAAGTAAGAGACATTCTTATACAAAATATTATCTGAAGTACGAGAGACATTTAAAAATATACTTCAAATAAACCTTGCAACACATCAGGTACTGCTATTTTTCAAATCTTTAATGAGATTTCCTGCCATTTCAGCTGTAAGGAATGGAAACCCTTGAAAACTGACATTTCTACATTCCCATGCAAGTTCCAAAATGAGAACTGCCTTTTCCCATCCAGTACAACATTAACAGACCTGAAAGAATGGGTTAAAAGGCCTTTAAATTGTTCCTCCAAAAACCATTCCTGCATTCCTGGAACCTGATATTTCTGAAGTACAAATATGTCCTTGCTTGAAATTAGTGAAACACAAAGTACACACAGAATCATTATTAATTCACTGCACACACTTCAAGATCATATTCCCAAGAAGCAACTTTTTTTCTTTAGTCAACTTAAACTACAAATTTCAATGTAATCCACAGCATTCTAATATTACTCTGAAATTCAGACAGACTTGCTGTTCAAGAAAATACAGAAATGGACCTGCAAAGACTCTTGGCCCTTAAAAAATTTCTGTCTGTTTAGTATAACAACCCTTTTCCTTCCTACTGTGTCCATGCAGAAAGTCAGAGATTTGAAGCGTTCGAGCCTCATTTACCTGACAACATCAACGGCCCCCGCTCGGACTTTGGGGTCACTTCCCATAATTGAAACGCTTGCTGCAAAGGAACCATCAATGCTGAACACAACACATTCCATTCCTCGGGGCAGTACAGTCAGGTAACTTGCAGCACTGGTCTGGTCCCCTCTGGAGAGTCAAAGCAATAAATTAATTTAAAAAGCAAAATGTCAGAATGCATTTTTTGCATGTTCTCATTAAGACTTGAAATTAGATCTGTCTGGACTTATAGCTTTAAAAATCACTGTCAAATATGGCTTCTGATTCCAGCCTTACGTGGGGCAATTGAAACTGACACTTTTAGGAAACAGTCTTCCAAAGACAAATTTGAAAGCTAAC
>VZTN01005353.1:4155-20440 GCA_013400515.1 Erpornis zantholeuca | reverse complement strand
AGGGCACACTGTTGGCTTGTGTAGAGCCTTATAACCAATGGCATTCCCTAGGGATCCATACAGGGTCCAGTCTTACCTACCTTGCTTATCAACAGCCTGGACAAGATGATAGAATGCCCCCTCAGCAAGTTTGCTGTTGATACAAAACTGGGGCAAGCAACAGACACACCTGAAGGCTGAGCTGCCATTCCATAGAACCTTAGGCAGGAAAGTTGGGCAGAGAAAAACCAATGAGGTTGAACAAGGACAAGTGTAGGATATTGGACCTGGGAAGGAATAACCAGGAATAACCAAGAAGGAATAACCAAATACCAGTACAGGTTGGAGGCTGTTCCGCTAGAGAACAGCTCTGCAGAGAAGGACTTTACTTTCTTTAACACCTCCTTTTAAACCCCTATACCCATTTTCAATGTCAAAAAAAATCAATTAATCAATTAATTAATCAGTGTCATAAATCAATTTTATTTCTGTTGGCTCAATATATTTTTTCAGCACATACAGCCGAATACTACCAAAATCTTCAGTTTTAGGATTACTGAACTGTGCTGGTTTATATTAAAAATTTAAACTGGATCTGATTAAAAAAACACATATTATCAGCTGTCAGACTTCAAGATCACTTTCTTATTCAGTCAAGAATCTGACACAGAAAACAAGAAAACCCAAATGCTTTCTGTGTCAAATATAAAACTATTTATAGTCCTTTCTTTTTTGTATCAAAGAGTGAAGCCTATAACTTCCTATGGCTTTACAAATATTTTTTTCAAATAATTTGAATAAATCTGTGCAACCTGTATAAAGAAGCTATGTCATTAGTAAATAAGAGAAAATTGTCTTTAAAAGTCTCTGTAGTCATGTTTGGGAAAACAGAAAATTTTTTGATTTTACATTGCATTCTATTTGTCCCTGTGTGGTGACTAACAGCAAATCCAGGTTGTTTAGACCCATTACACAACACAACAATATGAGAAAATGGGGGTGCACTAAGCAGAGAGACAGAGGTATACTAAGGTGTTCAGCAAGAAATAGTTGCTGAAAGAATAACATTTGTTACGTTATTTGCATTGTAAAGCCTGGATTATATCTGTGTCTCTGTAAAACAAATTGGTTCAACTAGATCAATTTTCCTGTATATTCAGCCCTATCATGTTTGACTCCTTCCTTTAAAGGTTGTTTAGCCATGATCCTATTTAATTTCTGCCTCATTTTCTAATATTGGGTCTCATACTTACATAGACTGTTTCTCCATAGAAGACCTTTCTCTTTCTAGTGAATTCTTGTTATTTTTATACCTTTTGACAACCTTCATATCCAGCTCTGACTTTGACCCTCTTCACTTACCCATATTCTTCCTGCTGGTTTGATTTCTCCCTTTTTCCTCCCCTGCTGGGTCATTGCTCATTATCCAATCTTAATGCACATTTTCAAACCTCTCCAGCTCACAATCTGAATTTTTCCTCTTTTCCCTGTTCCAGATCCTGGATATTTATCATTCCACTTTTGACATACATTTTTCATCTCTTTGTGAACTTTGTTTTATTCTATTATAGAGTCATAGTTTGCTGCCTTTGGCAGCTTCAGTCTTCCTACAGGTACTGACATTCCACATACATAGAGTAATGCACATTCTGAAATCTTCCATGAAATGTTACCTTTTCCTTCTCTCATTAATATCTTACTTCCTCTTTCTCCAAATTCAGATGCTCTAAATTCATTCCCGAGTGATTCTGTTCTACTAAAATATTTTCCTTACAAAATGAGAAAATGAGCTGGTATTAAGTGTAATCCTTCTTCAGTTTTGCATAAATTGAAAAAAAAAAGCAGAAATCTGTGCTAATAATTTATTTCTAATGGCGTCCCTTTACTGCCAACAAGTAGTTTGTATAATCCATAGAAAATAGATTAATATCTTATTCTTCAGGATGCTGTATCTGTTTTTTCTCCATTTATTTAAAATGTTCAGGTAAAATGATAGCAACATGAAAGCAATTTCATTTCAGCTGAAGATGCTTCTAAGTGTCTATGTATTTTAAACAGCAGAATACATGTTTATAGACTTCATCTTTGATGTGAAGAAAAGATAGAGTGTCTTTAGGAAAATACGGAGCTATGAAATGGCTGGGCAGCATACCATGTAAACTTAAAATGAATGGTTGTATTTTCATATATTCTCAATAACATTTTTGTATGGGTGAGTGGTTTTGGCATCCTTTTTCTATGCAAATTTCTCATTTATTTCCAATCACAGGCCCAGCAAAAAAGTATGTAGAAAACAGAATTATTTTTTCCCTATTTGTTACTAATATCTATTTTGAACATCCTATGAAAACTTGCATACCATTGGAAATCCAACTAAAAGATCATTTAAAAAAGTAAAGCTTGAGTCACAGGAGACCATTTGATACGTTCTTTTTGCATTATGTTGTGAGAAAAAAACATCATGAATACACCCTTTTTTCTAGTTTATAGCATCAAAAGCTATGAGAAATAATGAAGTTGCCAAGAATTAAAAAATAAGAAAAAAAAAAAAAGAGAAAAGAAAAAATAGAACATCACATTTGCTGCTTTGTGTAACAGGTTATTTTTTCTAGATTGTAGGCCTCTCAGATAAGGGTGTGTAAATTTTTAATTTTATTTTTTAAACAGCTTTTTAGATGCTACATACTCACATTAATGACCAGTTGGATATAGATGATACCCATTGGGCTTAATCGTTCCTCTTTTATGTTCCTTA
Organism: Erpornis zantholeuca; assembly: GCA_013400515.1. Lineage (NCBI taxonomy): Eukaryota > Metazoa > Chordata > Aves > Passeriformes > Timaliidae > Erpornis > Erpornis zantholeuca. The sequence continues at coordinate 17,706 of VZTN01005353.1, read as the reverse complement.
TTCTAGAAACAACTCCAGATAAACATCCATTAAAAACTAATCTTTCTGTATTTCTTATTCATTGTTCAGAAGCAAACTCCTTTCTTTTATTCTTTCTTTCCTTGCTAGGTTGCACATTTTCAGAGTTTACAAAGTTGAGGTACCCACTGAGCTCTGGGAAACTGGTGTTAAATACATTGATTTCCTGTTACACTGAAGGAGACATGTTGTTAGGTTTCTCCCTGTAACTCCAATGTAAAGTAGCATTACACAGCCAGTACTTCATTCATGGATTGGGTTCTTAAAAATGCAAGTGCTTATGTTTTAAGTGATCTTGATGCGGCTTCTGGATTTAGCACTACATCAGCTCAGATGCCAAGAAGGTAGCAAAAGGACTTTTGGCACACATATAAATCCCACTTTCGATTGAATTTAACTGCCTAATGTTGTCTGAGAGTATTTCTTCTGGCCTGATGACTTTTCTGTCACAGAAGAGCTAAAAATAGGAAAATGCCACAAAGGCAGTGCACACAGCTCAGAAACTGTGTATTGCAGGCAGTTTCTGAACAAAATGAGGTATTTTAACCCACAAGTCACTGCAACAATTTACACAAATGTGCATCTCAAATTTTGTGTCTGGTACTTTTCATAGAGAATTAGTCTATGATAATCTTATATTACTTGCTAGAAAACAAAAGTCTGTACAATTAAGGCAATTTGAAAGAAATAGATCATGACAGACTTTTAATAATGGTGTACAAAAAATTCAATCACTAGGAATTAAAGGCTTTATGGTAAAGTATATCTAATCCACTGACAGCATCATGCCTTTTGTGGGAACCAAGGACATCCCATTTTATGTGTAACTGCTGCTATTGAGGTTGTCTACTAGAAAAGGCAAAGCTAGTGGTGTTGACAAAGGCAGTCAGGAACTCATAAAAAACCATCCTGGCATATACTAAATACTGTTACTTATATGTCTTTTTTTCTCTTTTAATCATGGCAGCCTTCAACAAGTTTAACAAAGAATTTAACATTAATTTAGTGTAGTCCAAGTTTAAGAGTATTCATGGGAACAATGATAAGTTTGGCCCATTGTTATGACTATTACTCATTTCCCATGACCAGTATGAAGAATTACTCTCTAATCCAAAGGAAGATGACATTTTAGAGAGTTTTTGGTATCGACTGAGAATCTTTTTCCATGCCAAGATGGGAATATGATTTTAAGACCCTGTTACTAATTTATTTTCATGTTTCCTGAGCCCAAAACAGGTTATGTCATTCAAATTTTAACACTAGGGACTTTTAAGTTGTTAGAATTTACCTGACCTGTAACACTTTTTCTATCAGCAATGATAAACTTCTGTTAATAATAAATTCCATTGCCAGTAAAATCTTAGAGATTGCTACCACCAAAATTTTCTTACTTCCTCCAGATTTTGTTCTTTAAATGATTGTAATAGACTTCACAAGTGTAAAAGCCTATGTTTCACTGAATTTTATTACTGTCACCTCAAAATTTAGCTCAGTCTTCAAAATTCAACACTTTATTCAGATGAATAAACAAAAATCAGCAAAAATCTATTTGTCAGAAAATGGACAATCTTTCAAAAACTATGTATCATTGTTAAAAAATAACTTACAGCTACTTTTATATCTTAAACAGACACATTTTATTATAAGGCAGTTTTTGTGATATGAATTAGGCATTTTAAAAACAAGGCACTGAAAACAAATATGCCACAAATAAGAGATTGGTTTCCTGTTCCCCACCTTTAGGATTAATTACAGTACATCTAGTACCTCTACTAAGTATTACTTAAAAAACCAACTGGTATGGAAAATAAATTAGTCTGCCCATTTCTTATGAATAGAGTTTTAGATGAGGTTTGGAAAGTACTTTCTATAGGAATACTCTTCTAGAGTTGTTTAGCACTCTAGCAGCCAAGCAAAAACTTAGCTTATTCATTTAAAAAAATGGATGTGAAAATCTTATTGGAGGTGCTAACACAAATTCCTTTCAAGATACAGATAGCTAAGGACAAATTGTGTTCTTGAATAAATGCAAACTGAAACATCCAACACAGCAAAACCTATTTAATTTATGTTGTTATTTATAGCGATTGCTGAAATATCTCCTCCATAAATTTTTTCAGTCACTCACTCTTTCTGTGCTAGTCTGCCATATTCTCTGCTCTAGTAGAGAGAGCAGAAATTTCCATCTTTTTTCCACATCTGCTAGTTTCTAATTCAGTATTCTCAGAACTCAGATGTTCTCATTATACTGACAATGTGATAATTTGTCTTTCGGATTTAACCCTCACCTAGGACAATCCTTTAGCATCTGTTCTGGGGATCCTTCTCCTCCCATTCAACCTTTTATCACAAAAACTCACACACATTTTATTCTCCTGTTTAGCTTCCTTCAGGAATACTGCTCTTTGTTATGCTGTAATTTATCAGTCCTTGCTAATCTCTACTCATTCCCTTTTCTACTAACATCTTTGGTGGCACCTAAACATCTCCTTAAGTTTGGATAACCAGAGAGAACACTTTTTTTTTTCTAGTTGTTCTCATTGTCTTTAATCAGGAACATGAGCAGAAAGCATCTGCTGTGTTAGGAAATACTGGTCAAATGCTGCTCCTGAACAGAATCGTGTAGCTGTCTTACAAGCCTCACCAGTCTGGTGTCACACCAAGCTCTTCAAATTGAAAATTGATCTTCTTGATCCAGACACATTTATCTTATCATTAATGAAGTTTTGAATGTTATTCTTCTCGGTCCCTTGGGTCCGGTCCACTCATCCAAGTTTTGATGGTGGTCATTCACAGTAATTTATTTCTACATAATTAAAATTTATGTTCCTTATCAAATGTGCAAAGTCCTGGCATTTTTTGACTCTAACATTATTCCATCCATATCAAGTAATCATGCACCAAAAATACAAACACTAAAGGTGACAATATTCCCACTCCTTTTCTGCAATATTTTCCCAGTTGTTTTTCTCAGGAAAAACTCCCAATCTCTGCAAAAAAATTGTGGCTTCTTATTCTTAATTTAAATGTCTACAGAAATCTTTCCTTTTTGTTCATCTACTGGTAGAGTTTACAAGATTATTTGCAGTTGTCATTCTCTTCCTATGACATGGCAAGACCCATTTCCACAAAAATTCTACATTCACTTGCCTGTTTTGTCCTCTAAAGCACTTTTATACTATGCCTCAGTTGCACAACACTTTCTTCTAGCAGTTTTCGGAAAAAGCCCTCTCTACAAGCTCCTGAGTAGGCTCTTCATTATTGTGTCTTTAGAAAACCAACATGCCATTCTGAATAAATAAATACTCAACAGAGAGAATTATTTATAATGAATAATCTCTGATCATATGTAAATGTCAAGTTTCAGACAGACAATCCAATAACATACTTACTAATTTTCCACACCTGACATGCTTTTATTATTCATTATAGGTATTGACTTAAGACTTGGAACTAGATTACCTCTTAAGTGTTTGGACACTATTGATTTCATCTGCAATTTCAAAGCATTACCATAGCACTGAGACTGTTTTCACCACAGTTTTATAATCGCTTTCTGATTTTTCATTGGAGTAGGGAAAATGTGATTCTTTCAAAGGCATTTAAAACAAATCACCAATGCAAATTAAAGGAAAAAAAAAAGAGCTGAACATAGCTATAATGGGCTTCCTTCCTGTATTTCCATGAAATTTAAACTTTGAATACTGAGAAGTACACAGCACTATGTATTTATCACTGGGCAATTCAGATCAGAGAATTCAACCAGCTCTCGTATAGTTATTAATTTCTGCAAATGCCTCAAACAGCTGAATTTTATACTATGAAACTAAATGTTAAAAATTGATACTGCTTAAAGTTTTCTAGAAATAAGCTAGAAATATGGAAGAACTATAAAAGTAAATTATGATTAATTATGGTCTTTATAATTTTATCGTATTATTTTACCTTTTACATGAGATCCTAGAAATTAATAACATTATTTAAATGTTAGCTCGTATTAGAAGTACAATGCTAATCATACCTGGGATTTTATAAACTATAAAATTATTAACAAATGAGAATAATCTTTTACAGTCACAGAAAGTTATCTCATTTTCATAAAGGTAAATCACACTAATTTACTATCACCTCAGAGAATAACTCCATATCCGATTTTAAGTAATGGTCCTTAATAAATTCTTTCACTATTCTTTTTATGGGTTTGCAGCTACAGCTATCTTGTAGAAACAAGGTCATATAAAATACAAGTTCTAGCATGTACTGCCATTATTGGCATTGGAATCTATACTACCAGAAGAAAAGTACTGTTTTCTTCACAGTGGATTAACAAGTTTTCTTGTAAGCACTGATGCTGGAACATATTCAGTATCAATATCTGTGGCAGTGCCAGGAGCTGCACTAAGATCAAATGCCCAGTGAGAAGGAGAGAGTTGAAGCTCTTGTTGGTACTTTAAAATTTCAGGTAGAAACACATGCATCCCTCCAACGGGGATGGCTTTACACATATTGACAGTAGCCAAGGGTTGCTTTCTCAACAACAAATTATTATTACTGAATTATGATAGCCTTCCCCATTAAAAAGGGATAAAATATTTGTACATATTGAATGATAAATTTGAGTGAAGACATTGATTGCACAGGATAACAAAGTCTCACAGGTGAAAAATGTTAATTTTTCATAAAATTTTCTATTATATAGAAGTAGGAAATTCAGTCTATAGGAAAGAACAGAAAAGGAAACATAATATGAAACTACCATGATCCAAGGAGTATTGTGCAAAATTATTTAAACACTAGCCAGTGAAGTCTTACAACTACTATTGTCTGTGTGAGAGCTCTCACATGGCAGGTACGTCAGGATTTTGGATGATTTGAGGAGAATAAATTCAATGTATATGCTTCAATGAGGAGGAAAAAAGAACCAGAAGTAGGAATACACTTGCAACAGGTATTTGACATCAATACATTTAATACCCTTCTGTGGAAGAACTGAAGAGCTGAAACTGGAGAAATGAATGAAATCCAAGAGCAACATGGAAAAAAATCTGTAGTTTAAATGGAGGATTAATGGAAGATGTCACTGCCCATGACAGGGGGATTGGAACTCGGTGATCTTTAAGGTTGCTTTCAACCTAAACCAGTCTATGATTCTGTAATAATCTGCATACATAAGGCATATGCAGTAGTAACTGAACAGGCAGAAGATAGGGAAAGTAACTAGGGGAAGAATCCTCAAAATACTTTCCTAAATTTACCTCTGTTCAGTACCAGTAAGGCTGCATCTGAATGTCTTTTAGACTCTGAACTTCACAAAAGATGTGAACAGTGTGAGGAGTGTCCAGAAAAAGAAAAAAAAAAAGAAAACCAAAATGAAACATGAGAATGATCAGTAGCTTAAAAAGTATGACCTATCAAAACCAAATAAGTAAATAGGCATTGCTTTTCTGAAAATGAAGAAAACTTGAAACTGTACATTTCAGGAAAAGAATTAGATTTGTTCTGTCTCCTAGGACTAAAAAAACCCAAGTAATTTAAATAAGTTAGCAGGTTTCATCAACAGAAGATCCTCTCCTTTGGAAGCAGCTTGATATGTAAGTTAGGAAGGAAAGTAGAAATCCTGCATGAGAATTCTGCATGTTCCCAGAAAGAGTTGTAAGGCAAGTGCAGTCATCCTTACTGGAAAAAGACTGTACCTCAAGGAGTTGTTGATCTCCATGTCAGTTGATTGGAGTATGCCCAGGTCTGTGCTGTCCAGAGTGGCCTTGAGGCTGTGTTGTGCTGCACAGCTCCTCTGGCTGCAGGACAAGCTCAGTGACCTCACTGCAGCAGAGGAGCCTGCAAGGAATCTCCCAATTGGTACCAGTGATTTGGTACCATGCCATCCACATGGTCTTGCCTTGAACTAAAAGTGCCACAATAAATTCTTGTGCAAATATTATTGCTCTTTGACTGTAGAAATGCTGGAAGAAGTTGCTTCCTTGTAAGAAAATCCTATAGCAGCTCGAATGACTGAAGTTGGAGACTGACTTCTATGGACAGGGTCCACACAGCATGCTGCACATGGATAAGAGGCTCACTTGATGCTATGTCTCCCAGGGTTCCCAAATCCAAAGGGACATAACATTATCTGTAGCATTTTCTCCTTATAATGAATAAATAAATAATAAATAGCATTTTAGAGGTATCTTACAGAGTGTCTTTCTTGCTGGCATCAGAAAGCACCAGCACCTCCTGGTGTAAAACAAGTAAACAACAAACAAAGCAGAAACAAAAAAAAATCAAAAGAATACTTTCCAGATCCCATAGTGGATTAAACAGATGTGGTTTTATTGCAGGTTTTGTTTGTTTGTTTTCTGGAGTTTTTATTGTTATTGTTCTTTTCTCACCTGTGTCTTTTCTAACACTCTCTTTGTTGTCTGCTCTAATTTATGAAAATAAAAATGTGCGTTTGCATTTATCATAATTTGATTTTGACTAAGGATATTTTCAAAATAATTGGTTTTCACCCTCAAGGTTATACTAAATTAATGAAGAGGAGAACTAGGATCCTTTTAAAGGTTCTTCAGGCCCCCAGTACATTCCCTAGAACATCTAGCAAAACGTCATCCCACACATAGTACTGCATACACAGGTTTGATGACCAGCAAAATCAGTTGGTGGGGAGGAAGAAATGCCAAGCAGTGAATAGGAATTATCCAGTGTAATCTTTGGTTGAATGCAAGGTATCAAGGAGCTCACCAGAACGTCACACATAGCTGGAGTGTTCGTCACACCCTCCCCTGTGGATGTCCTTACTCACAAACTTGGCAAACAGTAGTCTGAAAGAGTACAGAACAGTGGAGTATGGAGTATGACCTTGTAGAGGGAGATGGATTAAAGAGCTTCTAAAGCCTATTTCCAGTCTCAGGATTAATTGATACTCTCAGGTATCTTATTAAATCACAAGTAGGGAAAAAAGACACTTTTTTCTTTTTTTTTCTGTTTCTATACAGTTAATCTGTAGTTACTTTAATTGCATCGCCTATGACTGAATTTTTAAAAATCCATTCTTTAACTCCAGATTTTCTCTGATGCTAAGAGTAAGAGGTTCAGAGTGATAGCTGAAAAACAAGCTGTGTTATCTTTCTGAAAACATATATTCTGATAATCCTGGACAATTTTAGGAGTAATTAGTAATCCAAAATAATTTTATGAAAACCAGCAGGATGTTTCTCTACTAAACTGCATAAGCAACATGATCTTATAGGTGTCACAACAGGGTCAGTGAAGAAAATATATCTCCTAATGACTAACACTGACAATAAACACCAGAAAAATAGGCAATGAAACACCTGGGAAGTTTGTCCTGTTGTGAATTTTTTTACAATGTATTATAAATATTAATTACAAAATATATCTACATGCTCAGGACAAGGAGTTTTATTTTTAACCATGTCTATATATAAAGCTGCCAAGCTTAAAAAGAAAAGAAGAAAAAAGTGGACAATCTCAAAACCCTGCAAATGTCCCATCATTAGTGTGTATGGAAAACCTGTTTTTATTTTCTTTCCTGTATTTGGTTTATATGAGGAATTATTCTCATCTCTCTTTTGTAAAACACTATTTCCCCTCCTATGGGAAATCTAATGGAATCTAGTTAAGAAGTTATTTTCCCTTTGGATGTTTGCAATTTGTTTTTAATGCAGCAGAATGAGAATGGAATAATTCCCTGTTGTTTTACGTTAACAAGGATTTGCTTCCTTACATATGCTGACATTGTTATCATTTTGTCTTTAAAGTGGCTGCTGTTTGGAGAACACCTACCCTCTGCAAACACCCCATATGTGCTATGCCCAAATATACAAACTTTTGTGATAAAAAAATGCCCTTTCCTTTGTCTTTGCTAGACCTTGTGTTTCTGCAGTAGGTTTTACTGACAGTGTGCCATGTGGACTTGTCTCTCAATTCTTTAGTTTACCATTCCTTAAAATTATAACATATATTTAAATATAGAATTTTGAAGAACTGGCTGTGGAAGCACTTTAAATAATTTCTATTCTATTTATATTGATTTCTGCTAAAGCTTCCAAGATGATATAATTTTTTAGATTTTTTTTCTCCAGAATAATTTCAGTATTTGTGAGAGTGTTTGTCTGATGACTTGACTGTATACTGAAGTATTAGCCTTGATCTGTACCTTCTCTTTTATGTCTTGTATATTTAATTTTATTTCCTTTGATCCTGCTTTCTTCATCTTTGCTGATATTTTCTTTGTTCTTTTGCTCCCCCGAAACCTGTACTTTGCTCTTCTAAGACTCAATCACCTCCATTTTCATTTAATCCCTGACTATGCCACTACCTGTATCTTTGTTGTCATAGTTCTGATGTCTCTTTAGTGGTAGTCTTTTCATCTGGCTATCTGATTTTGTTTAGATTTTAGTCTTTTAAATTCTCTGCATTGCTTGAGTCTCTTTTAATCTTCCCTTAGTAATGCTTCTTGTTATTGCTCTTGATCTTACAGGGAGGAGTGACAAAACTGACAGGGACCATTGCTTATTAAATCTAAATTTAAAACACCAATAAGTAGTCACTCATTGCTGCTGAGATATATAAAGCGTGTGACCAGAATTCAAGATGCACAGCACAGTAAAGCCTAATTTCTGCACCTGATGCATTCAGAGATCTCAATTGAGGCTTGCAGCTGCTCAGAACCAGGGGTAAAAATTTTAGCTGTGTATGACCTCACTACTGCTTACCAACTAATCCAAGAGTTTTTATGCATGTTTGAGTTATTCATACATTTCTGATGGAGGATTTAATTTGAGTACATGTGCAATAGCCTGGAAGATTTTGTACTTCATTAATACCTATTGCCCCATGGAAAAGACAAGCTTCAAACTGAGATATGACTTTCCTAAATCACTTCATAAATACCCTCCTCTCAAAGTGGATAAATCAAAAATAAATGCAAATGTCACACCTGAAGAAATGACAAAGAAATTAAACATGTATTCGAAGTGATATTTCACATTTTCAATTAGATGCAAGGACAAAAACTAGGTTGAAACATGAAAGCAAATTTTTAGGATATCTGCCTACTTAAACTTCCTCAGTGTTTCTATTGGTGTACCATTATTAAATTTCTTTCTGATGTAGGGATATAAAATGTTTCACATCAGAAATCATGTCTGCTAATGTTTTTCCTACATTTTTACACGTGTACATGTATATGTGTAAAAACAAATTTATGTTTTCATGATCTAATTAGGACTATAAATAACATTCATACACATAAAAATGCCAAGAAATATATACCCTTTTATTTGTTTAAGTTTAAGTTCCTCTTTAAATTTTACTTTTAAATTCTGAAAGGGTAAGACAGACAGCTTATTCAGCAGATTGATTAAGGTCAAGTTACTCTTGGCATTATATGAATAATTTCTTATCCTTTTATCATCACCTATGCAGGTGATTTCTGAAATTAAAATAATGAATGTATTTTTTAGGTTTGCAAGTGCATGGAACTTGAAATTGGATGGGTGAAAAAAGATGTGGTTTTAGCTTCCATTTTTCTGGAAACTGGATTTTTTTTTTTTTTAAATTGCTTTTAAAGTTTATTAGCTGTTGCAGAAAGATGGCTGGGGATAAAATCAGAGGAAACCAAGAAGGTATATCCTTCTCCTAACAGAAGTTAGAAAGGCACAGAAATTACAGGGTGAAGGAGACCTCCCACTCCCTGGATGGAACCCAGCTGGCTTGCTGAAAACCTATTCCACGATGAGTCCCCACACACACAGTCTGCCACCATGAGCACCTGACAAGATAAAATGGATGGAACAGAGGGTGGAGCAGAGTGGAGATATCACGGCCGGGCTCTGCTGAAATCCTTGCAGGGAGGAGAACTTGGTGGGACTTTGCAGCTGAGAAACTGCACAGCACCTGTCAGCCGGGTGAGATGGGAGAAGATGCTTTGCTGCTGAGCCAACATCTTTGGTGAAATCGCTCTCCTCAGGTTATCTTGGTTCACTATAGCCTAATTGGAATGTTAGCACACACCTGTTGGGTAAGAACCGCACTGTATTCACACTGAATACTTTTCCTGTGGATTAGATCTTGACTGTGAATTGCTTTGAGCATGTTTTTGCAGTCAGATACTGTCACTGGCAATCCTTGAACCTGTAACAATTTATATTTATGAAGAGTGTTTTTCCACAGACTGTTAGTGTGAGTTCTTCACAGGCGCTGGCAGGCACCAGCAGTGGGAAACACACTCAAATAAAGTGGAAGGCCCCTCAGTGGGGTCTCCCTTATGCTGTCGATGTATTTCCCTGAATAAGTCAGTCAAACCACCCTCCAGTACAGCAGGACAGGTCAGTGAAGGGCTGACTGGTCAAGAACACTGCCAGATGAATCCAATTGTAAGGTCCAAGGAAATACCCTTTCCATGTGACAGATATCATTATGAGAAAATTTCCGACAGTATCATTTTTGCTAACAAAACTTTGTGTCAATATTGATGTTTGGTATCCTGTCAACTCTTTACTATTCATATTCTTCAGGAAACAAAATTTGTAATATACTTTTGGATTATATCATATTTTCAAACATCTCAGACATAAACTCATCCCATGGAAAACAATGTGCAAGACTTCAGTCTTCTCTATAGGGCCAAGTTAATCAACAGAATCTCTGAAGTCAGAAAACACTGTAATGTTGAATAAAAAATATTCCTGCTTCTCACTATAGCTGTTAGCAACAACAATCCTTTATCAAAAGTCATCATGGATCACCATTCACAAACCATTCCATCACTTCATGGTTCCATTTGTGGTGATCAAGACAATAAACAAATTTCAAAAGTCAAACATACTTTTGCTCTTGCTCCCTCTTTATTGTTGTTATCTGAGTAGTTCAAGAACTTCTTAAAACTTTCTCCAGTGTTTTGTTCCATGTGGATCTTTCTTGGTTGGAAGAGATACATTTTTTTTTCTTAATTCTGTATGATACAATCTTGCCAAGAACTTTTTATAAATTCTGATTAAATCCAGCTATTCACAGTTATCAATGATCTGCCTTGGTTCCTGGGGTACTTCTTCCCTTGGTCTCAGCCTTTCTTCACAGGGATCCTGAGCCAATCCAGTCTGTTTAATTGCTGTTTCCCTGCACACCAAAGGATAGCACTGCAGAAAAACAGTGGGTGGACGGCTCAGCCCTGACTCATACTCTTGGTGAAGGTGATGGTGTGACGGATTAAAGCATTACTGTGTGTGGCACACTGACAGGCAGAAAGAGAGAGCTGATTGTGAGAAAAATCCACATCCTCTTCATTGTATTCTGAAATCTGTCTCATGTGAAGTGTGGGTAGGTATATGATCTCAGCGCCCCATTTTTTCTAGCAGTGATAAAGTTTGTGGGAATTAAACTTGCTCTGAAATTATAATTCATAATCAAGTGCGGTTTTGAGAAAACATTAAACATTTAGGTCAAAACTCTAATTGCTTTTCTCGTATGAATAAATAATCTAGTGGGATATAACTTGTCATTGAAGTAATAATATATTCTCCTCACCTAAATATTTCAAGAAATGGTTTACACCTAATCAAGTAACAAGATGTGGGTTTTAGACTTAAATATAGGCTTGCACCTCTCTCTACTTTTACTTATGTAAGAACTCTGTCATTTGCAGCTACAATGGTACAGTTGTTCTGCCAGAAATACATTTATAGAGTCTTCATAGACACTTTGCAGATTTATTAAAAAGTAAATTAAACTGATATCTCAAAACCGAATTTAACCACCAGTTCTATAAAACCAACTAATGTCAAAGGAACAAAAAACTTATGTGATGAGGATATCTGAAACAAAAAGAGCATTCACAGGGTTCTGATCTTCTATAATCATTTTATCCTGATGAAACCACAAATTTTGTCTATGCTAAGCCATAGTTTTATTAAGGCTGAAAATCTTGTACCACTTTAAGTATGCAGGGAGGCATCAGGCTGTGACTTAAATTATACTTAGGAAGCAAGGTAATACATATGTGTGAATTTGGGTTTAATAGTTCAAAAAGAGTTCAGAAAAATTTCAGATTTCAAATTCACAATACTACAGAAGTATATATCTTAGGCAATTTCTGAGGTGAAAAGTAAGCTTTTCACATAGTAGGTGTTCTTATAATATCATGTGCTGCAAACTAAATCCCTCTTCATAACACATATTTTTTGCAGACAAATTAATTATTATCTGTTTTATCATTGGGATCATTATGATGAATGCATAGATGATGTGCCTCTTTCCACCCATTCTTGCAAAACAGTAATTAGGGGAGTTGAGAATTGAAGCTAATTTTAAAAATAATATAAAACAAGTGTAATATACTTAACAGTATCAGATATAAAGATAATAAATCTTGGTAACTTAATCATATTCAGAACTAAAAAACCTTTAAAATATATAACACATGGGAAAGAGAACCTAATATTCTCATTAGTGACAGTTGGAGAGGAGCAATTTATTATTTGATGGAGTTTCCTTGAGGGGATTCTTACATGGAGCAAGCATGTTTAATTGAAACTGCCAAAATCAATACAGGAAAAAAAAGTATAGTGTTCTTTGAATTTAAATAATTCTAGACAACACACTTAAAGATGCAGGTCTAAGATCTTTACAACAAATATGGCACAGCAAAACAAGAATTCTGTACTCCAGAAGTTATAGAGCAAGCTTGCTTAAAATACTGAGTACGGAAACTTAACATACAGCAGAAGATTTTTTATTTCTTATTAGATAGATTAGCAGCAGGCCTATAAGGAAATGTATGGATTAATTAGACAAACACACACACACACATATATATATATACATATAATTTATTTATTTTTAAAAGGATTCAAAAATTATTTATCTTTTAAGGACTAAACATAGCAATAAATTTAAGAAAAAAAAATACTTTAAGGCCAGGCACCTAGTCCCTAAATAAACATAAAATTATTTCAGGGCACTTATGTTGATGCATACCATCTGAAAAATAGATGTGTTAGATTTAAATTGAAGCTCCGTAAGTGTGGCTGAAGAAAAATCTGCACTATGTCCCCACTAAATTCTTACTCTTGGTGATCTTAAGTATTGCTAGACCCAGCTTTAGGGTTGTTTAGATGTGGGGTTACAGGACCCATAACTTTAAGCTTGTTCTCTGTAAACCTTTCCTTGGAATGTATCTCTGGAAAACTCCATCGTAGCACCCTAGGGTCCATGTGCTGAGTAGGAAAGCTGAGCTGAGGACTGCTGAAACCACCAGTTCACTACCTTAGATTATTCTGATGTGTTTCTTCTGGAAGTAGGGAGCAAGACCTTCCAGAATTGATTTGCTCTGTAGATATGAACACTTCTCTGGCCTAGGATGGACTGGAGAGTGGGCTGTTATTCTGTTGGTGACACTAGCTTTTAAGTTTTGCCATGCAAGAGTTTTTTGCTCTTGATTCTCAAAGCTGGAAAGCATGACAAGCTCTACAGTCTGTTCAGTAGGGTTTGCCCACTGCAGGGACCTAGAAGGAA